>PVKM010005208.1:0-48831 GCA_004027735.1 Carollia perspicillata
AAATGTATTTCACTAAAATAAAATAGTCAAATAAAATGTAATAAATTTCAATAATATTTGGTGTTTTGTTTATGTTTCATTCTCTAATGGTGAGATATTTTCCCCTTCTATTTTTAAGTAGACATTTGTGATTTTCAGGACCAACACAGATGTTTTCTTTTCTTTTCTTTTTTTAGTGGATAGTTTATAAAGGCCATTTATTGTATTTCTTAATTCTGCCCTGTCAGACAGTGAAGAAACATTATTTTATACTAATTTATGACTTGGTGTTATAATTTACCCCATAAAATTTCTATTTCATAAAAGTCTAGTTTCTAAGAAGCAAATGAAGGAATAAACATTAAAATATTTGCTTGCCAATTTGAAGTACTTTTCCAGTTAGCACCTAACTTCTGTTTCCATGAATATCTTTCCTCAATTTCAGACCTATAAATCAAAGCGGTATCTAAACACCTATCCTTGAATCATGCCACACACAATTCCTAGTCAATCATATCAATATCTTTCTTCCGAATCTTTTTTCCCCTTCCAACATTTCTCCTTTAATATCTGGCATCACCATCAAACCAGTTCTTCCAACCTTAACTATCCAGTTACCACTAAGGAGAAATCTGACCAGACAGCTTCTTTAGTGGATTTCCGTAGACTTAAGCAGAGCCACCAACTTTAAAATGAATCATCATCTAACCTTAAGTTCTCTCCCCTCAATATTCATCTCTGCCTGCCTGCTACATAAAAACACACGTACACACACACACACGCAGTCGGGTCAGGCATTCTTTCTGAGCTCTAGCCACACAATGGAAAGTGTGGCTCTGTGACTTCACCTCAATCTGACCTGTGCCCTAAGAAAACTGCAATTTTAATGCTAGAACTGCTATTTGGGATGGTTATTATTAGAGTAATAGGTCAAGCATATTTGACCACTCATTAAATGTGAGTTAATCTAAAATCAGATTAAACTGCAAAGAAAAAAGTGAGATAAGGTAAAAATCCCTGAATCTGAATATAGGAAGCCAGGTTTTAAGTGCCAGCAGTGCTAGTTGTGAGACTTTATGAAAACTGCTTTGCCTATCTGAATCCCAAGTTCCTTATTTCTTCCTCAAGGGCATACAACAATTATTTAGAAAAAAATAGAATTCGAGAGAAGATGTATAAAAATTCTACCTCCTTAGTAATCAAAGAAATAGAGTTTGAAATAATATTGAGAATATATACTTTCATTTATCATGTCTGAATGGACTTCTTAACAACCACAATGCTTGGTGTTAGCACAGGTACATGGCAGAACAAGCTTATGTACTGCTCATCTTCAGTAAATGGTATGGTCTTGGTGGGAAGTAGTGTTAAAGAGGCACTAGGAATTTAAAAGTATTACAGGCAATCTAACCTCTATAAGTCTATTTCAAATTTTAAAAAGGAATCACGCTAAAAATCATTTCTGAGAAAAAAAATTCTCCACAAAATTTATACTAAAGCATAAAAATAAAAACCTAAATACAAAAATTTGAGTATTATTGATAAAAAATAATGGTGTGCTTGCAGTTTAGAAGTGCTGGTGAGAGAGGAAGGCTACAAACCTTGGATCTGAATCGGGCCAGGAGAGGGCGCTCTGGAGGTTAAGGGAGGGGCAGAACAGTCACAGTTAGCTGACGGATATAATACGTGAAAAATAAAATCTGTTCCATGACAAAAAAAAATAATTGTGTGCTCATGTAATAGATTTTTGAACAGATCAAGTGATGTGTTTTACATTTGTATAACAACATAACAAAAATTATATCATGCTAGGAATTAAATCAGGACACACAATTAGTTTCGCTAAAAATCAGTGGCATATTAGGGAATCTATATATTAAACATCTCCATATTAAAATACATTGAGCTTCAATGTGTTTTTTACAATTTTTTGTATTTTCTTTTCTATAAGAAATAGGCATTATAATGTGCTAAGAATAGTTCACACCAGATAATTGGCTCTAAAAGTACTGGAAATTTTGATACAATGGAGCTTTGAATATCATGACTTGGGAAATTAAAAAAAAAAGGGGGCATATTTAAGGACACAAATTGAGAAACAAAACTCCTCTCAAAAATATAGTGCTGCAAATGATTTACTTAAATTTATCCTAGAATTCAAAGGTTTTCCGCAAGTAGTTTCCAGAAGAAAATGTACAACGCAGTAAAAATAGCCGAGAACATGAGCAAACACAACTGCGAAAGCATGAGCTAGAAGAAGTCGATTGCAAAGATTACAGCTATTTATATTATTAGATGCAGATTATAAAATAACTATTGGTACTATCTTTAAAAAGGAAAAGATGAGCTTCAAACATCTACATCAAATAGGATATCATAAAATGACTCTAGAAAATTTGGAATAAACAAGTAAAAAATTGGGGGGAAATAATTATTTTTCATGTATCTATCTGAAGAACTTGCCAGTTACAAACAAGAATATATGCACTATTTGCAATATACGGACTGCTGATGATCTCATCAAATATTGGCTTTGTCCTTTATTTGATCGACTCTTCTTCTGGAACATCGCTCAGATATGTGGCAGACCTGACTCTTGCCTACACATCCCTTAATTTCTCTCTTATTTTACTAATCCTTCACTAATTCTCTGTTCAGCACTGTGTAACCTGCTGTTAAAACCACCCATTAATTTTTAATTTCAAGGAAAAATTAAGTAATCAAGTGGCATCTTAGGATGTTACCTGGACATGCACAATGCATAACATGGAAATCTTTCCCCATAAATGGGACTACCTTCCCCCTGCATGCGATAGGTTGTATTAGTGTTCCCCTTTATTCTCTATCTCTCTTTTGAAGCGTACCAGAATTCCCACCCTGTTGACAGCAGGCAGGCCATATGACCTGCTTTGTTCGATGAAGTGTGAGCAGAGGTAACGTGTATCATCTTCCTGAGGAAATGGTAAGAGCCATCAGTGATCTCACTAATGCGCCCAGGCTACCACAGCAGCATGCCCTAGAGGACCCAATCCTTTGCCCTGGGTTTGAGAGGTAGAAATAGCATGAAGCACAAACACAGCTGAATGGCAATGCAAGTGAAAAACAAACCTTTATACTCATGTCAATGTATCACTAAAATTCGGAGGTTGTTCCTTACTGCAGGATAACCTAATAAATGTTCTCTCGCATTCTCTTCCTTTCCCCCACCAGGGTCTTCTCATTAGCTTACCCACTCTGCAAGTATTTTTTCCCCTTCTGGTTTTCCTTCTTAATAAAATAAAATGTAGTAACATTAGCAACTACTATTTTTGGTTACCCTTCAGGAAACAATGCTCCCTTTGCTCTATTTAAGAAACATATGTTTAATCTATGGATACATTTTGCGATTAGTGGCATTCTATCATTTCTAAAGATAAAATCACCACTAAGAAAATTTCACAAAATGGAGATAAGTATACTTGAACAACAACAACAAAAACCTTCCTATACCATCATCAAGCATCACCTTCACTTGTCTCTTCTTTCCTCCTCCTCTCCCTTCAACAAGTAATTTTGGACAGCATAGTATGTGTCAGACATTATGTTTGACAAAGGGGATTCAAAGTTGAAGAAAATATAGTTATGGTCTATATCCGCCCTCATGCATCTTCCCGCTTTTTCTGAGGGAAACATACATCTGTCTGGTATTTACACATATAAAATTGCAAATATAACAAGAAATATGAAGAAGAAAAATATGTGTACTATGTACACATGTAATAAAGGGATTGGATTTAACTATCCAGTCAGTGAAAGCTTCCCAGAGCTGACCCCTAAGCTGTCATCTTAAGAATAAATAGTAATCAAGCAGGTATAAAGAAGAAGCAAACCACTATAAGAAATGGAAATAGCATGAAATGCCCTATGGGCTGGGAAGAATATGCGGCAAGTAGGAGAAATTCACATAAGGTAAATGCATTTGAATCAAATAAATAGGGTAAACCAGGTGTGATATGAGGCTGCAGACGCCGGTGTGCCTGCCTATTCAGAGACCTTGTGGGATACATTAAGGAGAGGGTTTGGTCCCTTTTTCTCAGCTAAAATGAATGCAAGTGTGTAGGAAAATTGATCACACTTATAATTAAAAATAACAAAGAATATATCTCCCACACTGTAGGTAATAGATTGGAAAATGAGCCTAGAGACTATATGTACAGCAGCACTGAAGCACTGCAAATTCATTCAATATATGACGAAAGCTTGTACCAGGGTGCGGCAGAGTAGTGAAAAGCAAATACATTTTAAAAATACTTAGTATGCGGAACATTTCTTGTTAACATGTTAAACATGGGTGTTGAGACAGAAGGAGGAGTCAAAAGAATTGTAGGTTTCCGGGCCAAGAGAAGTTATGTAGTGATTGCAGGGAGCTCAGGGTTGATTGAAGGAGACCATGAACTATATTAGACATATTTTAATTTTCAAGTATCTTTGAGTATAAGAGGATATTTCAAAAAGAGGTGATATGACTGAATGCAAAACCTTTTATAAGATCATTTTCCCACTATTTTGATTTTTTTAAAGGATTCAGAGTGACTACAGAGCAAAATGTGAAACAGAAACAAAATTTATGTTAGTGATAAACACAAACACCACCATACCATAAAAAAACACCAGATGAAGAGATTTAACTTATATTTAATATATTAGGTGTGCTTTATAAGAATAAAAATCAAGTGTGCAGAAATTACCTGTTACTGATTGAATCTGCTATGACTTCAATATCATTCTCAAGTTTTCTCTTTTCATTCATCAATTGATCGTATGTTGCTGAAAGATCTGAAAAATCTTTTGTGATATTAGAAAGATCAAAATCCCATGATTTTTTCTTTAAGAAAAGAATAAAAGAATCATTCATACATGTTTATATGTCTCAAAAACAAATAATATATAAAATTATAAAATTACTTTAGTTACATAGGTAATGATTGGGAATAGAAAATGAAAATCTAGTAGGAGGTAGAGAAAGGTCAACTTACTGCAGCGTAAAAATTATTAAGTACTTCCATATATTGAAGTGCATGACTTTTTTTCTTCCATATTAATTGGTTATAAAGTTTTTTCAAATACTCCAGCTAAAAAAAATAAACAAAAATAAATGAATTATGGAGAATTATTTTGTAAAATGAGAAATAGATTAATTTCACTTTGTGCTGCTACTATCAGTTAATAAATATTGATTAAAATAGTATAAAATAATATCATAGGCTGTTTTAATTTATAAACTTGATATAAGATTCAGAGTAAAATATAGAAAATCAAGTCTATCAGTGCTCAAAGAAATAGTAGGTCATAATAAAACAGAATGTATTTATTTATGTTGTAAGATGATAAAAATTAGTAAGTTTAAGTCATGATTCATTACATCAATAAATTAAAGGAGAAAATAAGCATGAACACAGCCAACATGTCACAAAATGGCCATTTGACACTTCACTATATAGTTTTCATAATTTTTAAACTAGAACAAAGAAAAACTACCCAAATATAATATACAGAACCAACAGCAAATATAAAAATAAATCATAAAATGCTATATGCAGGCCCAATGAACTAAAGAGTGAAAATGGATTATCTTTTATCAACACTATTATTAATCATATCTTGTGAAAGTTTAATGAAATAAGTGCAATTGGAAAATGAAACCAAATGTTACTATTATAATATTGGATGTGAATAGGTAACATGTCTTCAAACTTAGATTATGTAATTGAAAATCTAGGAAAACAGAATCATCTATCTAAAACTACGGTAAATTATTTTGGCAAAGTGGCTGTGTATAAACATCAGAAACATAATAGCTCTTATTTATAAGTGAAATAATCTACTAAAAATATAGTGAAATATTTACAAAATTTTGTCAAGAGGTATAAAATATTCAGGAATAAATCCAATACAAAAGGAAGAATTTATATAAAGCAAACACAAATTCTTACTTAAAAGTTTAAATCAAGACCCACATATCAAAGAATGACATGGCATGCAAAGGTTTAATAAAATACTATGTCAGTTATTCCCAAATTAATATAAAACATAATAAAAAGAAATATTTATTTCAAGCTGCATGAAATGAAATTAGTATGGAAAACTAGCCAAGAGGTATATGAAAAATAAGAATAATGTTAAAAACTTGCTACCAGATATTAAAAACATCATATAATACCATTAGAATAAAGCACCATTTATTTCTGGCATTGTAATAAAGATCAGAGGGAAAAACTAGAGCCTCCAAATACATCTTAACATTTTTAGAAGTGGTATTTGAATTCAGTGAGAGAGAGATTATTTACGTTAAAAAATGGGACTGAAATAATGTAGTATATTTATTAGAAAAACAAAGTAGTCTGTCTAATTTACATCTAATTCAGATAAGTAAAATTTAAATGCAAGCACAATACAATGCAAAACACTAAAATAATCAATATGAGTTTATTTGTTTAATCTGCAGCTAAAGGAGAATTCACCTTACCAAGTAAACCAAAATCTGTTGACTCATTTGACAGCATATTTTACAATAAACAATGTTAAAAGGAAATAAGATTGTCGAAAAATGTGAAATAAAAGCCCAACATTCTAACATACAGACCTAGTGAAGGGTGTCAGTGAAACTAGTAGAGTAAGAACATCTGAAAATTCTCCTCTATATAGGTAATAAGAAAAATGCCCTAAAAATGCCCAAATTAACTTTTTCAGAACTATGGAGATTAACTGAAGGCTTTCGGCAATGTAAGGTACATTTATTGAAGAAAAACCTTAGCTTAACCTTAGAAATACAAGTTGTGTGGTGTTCTACCCAGTCCTAACCCCTTCCTCCTCTGGCTCTCGTTAGCGTTGAAGAATAACAGCCCACACTTGTGGAGAACACCAACAATTAGGCAACAACCAGAGAGCAGAACAGAACTGGAATGCCTCCAAAGCTTCGTTCTATGAGAATTATCATTATTTGACTTATCTGGGGTGTTTTTTTTTTTTTTTTGGAAGACTCCACTTGCAAGGATGTCTGTATTTAATACAAAACTCACCCAGTAGAAAAAGTCTCCCCCAAGAGTTTTTCCCAAGGCATGATTGTCACACACACAAAAACAATCACAGGCAATTAATTAAATTTGTGGCCACCTTTGTGGATAACAATTGGGGCAAACAACAGACTGGCCAACAAATTTAACCAAAGCTGTTGAAGAGAATGAGATGTGTAGAGTGTCTTTGTAAAGCTCCAACATATTCCTGAAAGTCTGGAAAACTGCAAGTGTTCAAGGATGTGCTAAAAAGCCCAGGGCTGCTCACATGCACTGATGATACCCAAGAAGCCCTTCCAGTTCTCAACTCTGGCTGATTTTGACGTTCTATGAAAGCAGTAAGTGAAAACTAAGGCAGAGTTGACAACTGTCTCAATTCTTGTGGAGGATGTGCCTAAACAAGCACAAAATCCCTTGGCAAAGACAAGAAGGTTTATTGTTTCCGGACTTTTAAGCATCTGATCATTAATAGACCAGTAGGATAACTGAGAAGAAAGTTCAGTGGTTACACATGACGAAGAAAACAGATTTTATAGAATTCATTCATAAAGGTCATGAAGCAAAGAAGTAACAACTTCGGCAAACAGAAACAGGAACAAACACAAGGAAGGAGTGAGGCTCTTACCCCTAGTGTTGCTACAGTATATTATTTGAAATGTCCATTTTTCAACAAAACTGTGGAACATGTTAAAAACAAGAAAGTTTAGATGTTGAATTTATTAGTCCAATTAGCTATTTTAAATATGTGCAAAGTTCTAAAGAAAGATGTGTAAGGAACTAAAAAAGGTAGGAAATATCAAAGAGATAGAAGATAGAAATAATGTTTCACACACAAAGGATCTTCATAAGATTAACACTGGCTTCATCATCCAAAACTATGGGACTGGAAAGTATATGCTGACATATTCAAAGTTCAAAAAAAAAAAAAGAACTAATAATCCTATATTACTCAAAACTATCATTTAGAAATAAAGATATTAAGACACTGCCATATTATCAAGAAATGAGAGTATTGTCACTAGATCTGTCTTATAAGAAATACTAAAGGGAGTCCTTCAGCTTAAAGAAAAAACACCAGGAAGTAACCCAAATATAAAAGAAGAAACATATCAGTAAACATAACTACATAGATAAATATTAAAAAATGCACAAGTGTATTATTTGTAACATTGTATTCCTTACCAGATTTAAAAGACAACTACATAAGGTAGTAATTATATATAAATGTCTATTGATGGCCACACATGTATAAGAATGTTAAGTTGTACAAATGTGGAAAGGTAGGGACAATAGAGAAGCAAAGTTTTTGGATCCTGTTAAAATTAAGTTAGTATTAGTCCAAAATAGATTTTTTTAAAAATTATTATTTGTAATCTCAGGGAAGCTACTATGAAAATAATTTTTAAACAACAGCAAAATAAATGATATGGCAATTGAAATGCTATGCTAATAAATATCTAATGCTCAAAAAAGGTAGTAATGAAGTAATAAAGGAAATATAAGACAGAGAAAGCAAATACCAAAGTGGTAGACATATAAACCACCTTAACAATAATTATACTAAATATAAACAGATTAAACATTTCAATCAAAGTATAGAAATTTACAAATAAGTTACTTTTTTAAAAATGACTATGTCATACACTGTCTATAAGAGACACACTTCAGATTCAAAAACAGAAATATGTTTAAAGTAAAAAGTCAGGAAAAAATACCATGAAAACCAGAGCCAAGAAGAGCTCCAGTGGTTGTATTAATGTCAGACAAAATACACTTTGGAATCAGAATTGTTACTAGAGATATTTTATAATGACAGGAGTCAATTAATCCAGAAGACATAACAATTACAAATATAGGCGCACTAAGTGACAAAGCCACAAATACACAGAGCAACACACTGACAGAATTTAAACAGAAAATAGGCAATTCAACAAAAAGAAAGACATCAATATACACTTTAAATAATGAATAAGACCAGAGAGAATATTAACAAGAAAATAGACTTGAACATTACTAACAATGAAACCTACTAGACATCTACTTAGCACTCCATCCAAAAAGAACAGAATAATAATGTATTGCTCAAGTACACATAGAGCGTTTTCCGGGAAAGACCTTATGTTAGGCTATAAAACAAGTCATATTAAGTTTCAAAAAGCTGGAATCATGCAAAGGAATAAGATTAGAAATCATAAACAGAAGCCCATTACCATACTAAGATAATTTAAAACAGCTCTTCTAGTAATTAATGTATCAGTCAGAAAGCAAATCAGAAATATAGAAAATTTAAATAATACAGTTATCATAATTCACAAAATAAACCTATTAGGAATTACATACCACTATCACAGAGAACATTTTCCCAAATAAAATGTTTATGCAAATTACCCATATAGTAGGACACAAACTAAGTCTAAATAAATTATAAATACTATCTACCATATAGATTACCTTTATGAACAAATAAGAATCATTTAAAAAATCAATTAGATAACTTTAAAATTCAATTAAAATATAAAAGGGTTAATTTGTCCAAGACTGATCAAAGGCTGATTTGCAGAGTTTGCCTTCTACAAAGTTCCAAGGAAATTGGTAAAGGTCCAATTTAAATAAACCACTCAAATAGGTGGAGAAATAGATCATGTTTATGTTTAAGGACCTCCATCATATACATGTAATTTCTCTATCAAATAATCCATAAATAATGTGATTGCAATCATAACTCAAATAAAATCTCTGAAGAAAAGGAACATAACATAATAACACTGACATTTGTGTGGAAGAGCAAAGGTCAAGATTAGCTTAAATCTCATAAAAAATATAAGACTAAGAGATTCACCATAATAAATAGTCAAAATTCATTATAGAAATTCAGTAATGTAGACATTAAATATTAAAGTAAAATTTGTTAAGTAGACCAAATGAATAAAAAGAGAATGGAAAAAGGGAACTAAACAAATACAGGAGCCTCATATGTGACAGAGTTGACACTGAATATTAATATATAAACAAATATAATAAACTGAATTATAACATTTTGTTTTCTATTTAAGAAGGAGATTAGAACCTTACTTCATACCATATCTAGAAATGAATTTCATATTGATTATGCTTTCCATCTGGCAAGCAAAATTTGCATTCATAATATTCTAGAGATAGATTGTTACTTCCAAACTTGTAAATAAAATATAGAATGAAAAAAGATGCACCTTGGAATATTTTAAACATAGTTTCATCTAAGAGCATTGTATAAATATGAAAAGCAAAATTTCAAATCATTTGCAATAAAATATCATAGACTACTTTTTTGACTTTGAGATAGGAAAAATTTCTTAATCTGGTTCAGAAAAGCACAGAGTTCAGATAAAATTATTTAAAACTTTTACTAAACTAAAATTTCGTTCATTGGAAATTATCATAAAGAAATAAAAAAAGACTGAGCGAGAATATTTTTAAATTACATGTAACTTTAAACTATTTGTTATCCATAATATACAACAAATCAATAAAAAATAAGCAATTACTCAACATGTAAGGGAAAAATCATGATCATATTTTACATTAAAAAAGAAATATAACTAACTAACTAAATAAATAAATAAGAGAAAATACAAATGTCCTTCCAAAGGCCATTAAAATATTCTCAACTAATTAATATTATGGATTTTTTAAATGAGATACAATTAAGGAGACTTAATATAAAGTGGCAAAAAATCACATTGTAACTCCAGGTACAAATGTAAATGGCTACAATAATGTATGTATTATTGCCCTCTAAGCAATAAATTATTTCTTTTTAGCATTTTATAATTTCCTTTTACTATTGCTTCCTCTTGGTACAGTGAATGAGATGCAGCAGAAGAGGAACACAGGAAAGATGAGTCACAAGGGAAAGCCAGAGTGACACCAAGCATTTCACAACTCAACCCACCATTTCTGGTCTAAAGATGAAGAGGACTACCAGCGAGGAGATGCACACAGTCTCTAAAAACAGGGAATGTTCCCATTCTGACCATCACCAAGGAATGAAGACCTCAGTTCTAAAACAATAGGTACTGTATCTTGGCAAAACCAAATGAGCCTGAAATCTTGGAGCCTCCAGAAAGAAATGCAGGGCTTGATATCAGTCTTGGAAGCATTACAGAAGAGGGGTCAGCTGAGCCATGACCCAGAGAAACCCTGTGATAATAAGTGGGTGCTGTTTTAAGCTGCTAAAATTCTGGTAATTTTTTATGCAGCTATAGAAAACCATTATAGTCAGAAAGTTGAGTTTTAACAGTGTAGTTCAAAACTAAACTCAGTATTTTCTTTATTTTTAAACATGAAAACTCACCTTTTGTACTAAAACATGTAATTCATCTGTTGATGTCTTTGTTTCCTTCAATACTTCAGTTATGGTCTCTTCATTCTCCACAAGAGTAATTTTAACATTTTGAATTAATGTATCATAGTGACTGTATAGAAAGGTAAGTTGTTCCATCGTTTTCCTAAGAGAAAAAAAAAAAACTCCACAGCTGATTATATCTGCATTGAAAAAAATTATATTTAAAATTAGGTATATTTAAGTGAGCTTCTGACTAAACATAAATCCATGAAAAGCATGTATTCCTGAAAGTTCTCCTATCCTAAAGCAACTCCTGAAAAGTACCACTTAGATATCAAAAATAAACAGTGAGAAAAATATTCATCAGTAGTATTTATGCTTTCGGTACAGAGGAATTGAGAGAAAAGTGATTTGTAAATTATTTAAAATAAATCACTCTTTGATTTGATTTCAGATGAGAGAACTTTGATTCAGAAGTTGGATAATACAGGATGGGTGGGACAGCAAGAAAAAAATAAATAAAACTAAGAAAAAAGAAGGAAAGATGTAAAAATGAAAAGGCTACATAATTTGGAGCTTATACAGAGGAAACTGCAATTTAGGATAAAAGGAGGCTTATTTTAAAGAGGAGATTGCCAGGGGCCCTTTGTTCCTGTGTGGCCTTCCACAAAAACAGCCAGTGCTGGTCTGTGATTGTAGCTCATATGAATATGAGTTTTTCTATGCTAAACTATTGATTAATTTGAATAAAGTTTCCCTGTCACATAGAACCCTAAAAAGTTTAAAGCCAACAAAAGGAATTAGACAAATGTCATAAAACACAAAAACATCAAAACTAAAATAAAAATCACTTCAATTACATATATGGAAAATATAGTCCATATATATTTTTAAATATTCTATTTTATTAGAAATCAAATAAATAAAAAATTAAAATTATTGGATGCTATGTTTATAATTAATGCAAGGCTATATAATTTGTTTTTAGTAATATCAGTAGAGGTATAAGTAGATATGCTTCACTTCCTCGCACAGTCAAAAGAAGGATAACAACGATAACAACCAATTTGAGAACAACAACCAGAACTGCCAGAAAATCAAACTTCACAGAAGTCCAACAACCAAGGAGTAAAAGAACAAACATTCATCCAGACTGGTAGGAGGGGCAGAGATGGGAAGCCAAAGCAGAAAAGATGCCGAGTGGCAAGGTGGCAGCTGGTGGCAGACTGGGGCATAAACGGCAGCGGCTGGCAGACCAGGCAGTCACAGATTTGTGCATGGATAAGTTGGGAAAACAACTGGGGAGGAAGACAGATCATGCAACCCAGGATTCCAGCAGAGGGAAATAAAAACTTGTGGCTATAAAAACTTCTAGGGGTTGCTGCAGTAGGAGAAAATCCCAGTCTCAGAGGAGAGTCCTCTGGAGAGACTCATGAGGTCCTAGAATGTACACAAGCCCACATACCCAGGAAACAGCAACAGAAGGGCCCAATTGTCTTGTGGGTACCAGGGGAAATGCCTGAAAATGGGGCGAGAGCAGAGCAAGCAGCACTGTTACCTCTCTGACCCCTCCCCACATATAGCACCACAACATATGGAAGAGGGTTGCCTCACCCTGATGAATACCTAAGGTTCTGCCCCCTTATAACTTAACAGCTGCACTGAGACAAAGAAATATGACCAAAATGAAAGAACAGATCAAAACTCCAGAAAAAGAACTAAATATTGAGGAGATAGACAACATATCAAATACAGAGTTCAAAACACTGGTAATCAGGATGCTCAGAGAATTGATTGAGTATGGTTGCAAAATAAAGGAAGAAGTGAAGGCTACAGAAAGTGAAATAAAGGAAAATATACAGGGAACCAATGTAGGGATCAGTTTGCAAAGTGCAAAACCTCCCTAGGCTTAGAAAATAAGAAGTTACAGAATGTTCCAGGAAGTAGAACATAACAGCAGGACTAGTTTAGTTGCTCAACTGAAAATTTTTGTTATAACCCAAGCCTCAGAGCACAGACTGTCCACGAGCCTGGCATGTTGATCTAAACCAATCATAATTGTCCACGCGCCGATCACGCATACGACTAACCAATAGCTAATTGCCACATTTGCTTCTGTAAAACGCTTGCTTGCTCTCTCTCATAAAAGACCCTTAGTTGTAAACGTTGGCGCGAATCTCATTTGCAGCTCTAAGGAGCACTGTGTCTCCAGACACGTTCAGAGAGTTCGCCCCTGTGCAGGTAAAACTTTGACCAATAAAGTAACATCTTTAAAACCCTGAAAGTCTCCAACATTTGTTCTTGCGATTGGTGGATGCTACACAAACAGCAAAAGGAAGGAAACCAGGACTCAAATCAACAATTTGGAACAAAAGAAAGAAATAAACATCCAACCAGAACAGAATGAAGAAACAAGAATTCAAAAAAATGCGGAGAGGCTGAGGAACCTCTGGGACAACTATAAACATGCCAACATCCAAATCATAGGGGTGTGAGAAGGAGAAGAGGGAGAGCAAAAAATTGAAAACTTACTTGAATAAATAATAAAGGAAAACTTCCCTAATCTGGCAAAAGAACTAGACATGCACAGAGAGTCCTAAAGAAGTTGGATCTGAAAAGAAACACATCAAGGCACATAATTAAGTTACCCAAGATTAAAGATAAGGAGATTATTTTAAAGGCAGCAGGAGAAAAGGAGAGAGTTACCTACAAAGGAGTTCCCACAAAACTTTCAGCTGATTTCTCAAAAGAAACCTTACAGGCAAGAAGGGGCTGGAAAGAAGTATCCCAAGTCATGAAAGGCAAGGACCTACACCCAAGATTACTCTATCCAGAAAAGCTATCATTTAGAATGGAGCGGCAGATAAAGTGCTTCACAGATAAGGTCAAGTTAAAGGAGTTCATCATCCCAAGCCCTTATTATATGAAATGTTAAAGGCACTTATCCAAGAAAAAGAAGAAGATCAAAACTATGAATAGTAAAATGGCAACAAACTCACAACTATCAACAACTGAATCTAAGAAACAAAAACAAAAACTAAGCAAACAACTAGAATAGGAACAGAACCACAGAAATGGAGATCACATAGAGGGTTATCAGTGGGGAGGTGGATGGGGAGAACGAGGGGAAAGGATCCAGGGAATAAGAAGCATACTAGGTGGGTACAAAACAGATGGGGGGTGGTGGTAAGAATAGTATAGGAAATGGAGAAGCCAAAGAACTTATATGTATGACCCATGGACATGAACTAAGGTGGGGGAATGCTGGTGGGAAGGGAGTGCAGGGCAGAGGGGGTTAAAGGAGAGAAAAAAATGGGACAACTGTAATAGCATAATCAATAAAATATACATAATTAGTAAATAAATAGGCACTATTGCACATAGATAGCAGGGATATATATATTGCTATATCCCTGCTCTGTCTATGATACCCGTAGACAATTTGGCAAGGTGTATAAAGAGCTTTTAAATGATGCTGAAAAACAGCACTCTAGGAATTTACACAAATAGATTTATATATGTAAAGATATATATTTTAACTCATGTATAAACTTGATAGATAATATGGGTAATTTAGATTTATTCCTTCCTCTTTACATAAATTCTATACAGAAATGTAAATTACATTTTAGTTAATATTGTACTTCTAAATGATATAAGTAGGATTCATGAAAAAATCTTACTTGGAGGTTTCTATGCTTCCTTCTTCTTTATAAATATCTTTTTCCATTTCTTCTCTCATTTGTTGAGCTTTCAGTTTGGCATTTTCATAGCTTTCTTTAGCTTCTCTGAGTTCTTCACAAAGTTGTCTGTATAGTTCCATTACCTAGAAATAACAATATTTTGTTAATATATGCAATTGATGGCTAATTAAAAGAATCAGACAAGACAAAGATCAGAAAAAGAACAAACTTACAGTAGTTTTTATTTAAACAAAAAGTTCTTTATATCAATTTTCTCCCAATAGTTAGTGAATTGTTTAGCACAGTAGTGTTTTGAGTTTCCTTTTCCCTGAAAGGCATCAATACTAGAGATGTACAAAAGTTACTGAAGAGAACAACTTTAATACCTCAGTTAACATGACCAAAATAAAATCACTGTCTTTTCACCCACAAAACAACTGGCTACCTTCTACTATTTTTATTGATCAAATACTTCCTTATAGAAAAATCAGAGAACACAGATAAAAAAATAAAATAACCTATAGTATTCTCATTCAGGAGTAACCATTATCATCTTATTGCAAGTGTCCAAAATATTCCAATTTTATTGTTTTTATTAATAGCATAAACATACTTCCTTCCCTCTTCATCTGTCTCTTTTCTGTCAAACTAAAAAGAAGAGGGTGGTTATAGTGCTGTTACTTGAAAAAAGGGCTGAATGTCCGTCAGAAAGTGGTGGGGAGGGGTGTAAGAAAAGACACAGAGGAATAAGTAGGCCTTTCCCTTAGAGGTGAAGTGGTAAACTGACATGAGGCTGTTGCCTCCTGGAAAAGCAATAAATCTCATTTTTAGACAAGTACAGATAACAGCAACTTCTATGTGAGTTTCCTTTAGGCACAACAGTATACAGGTATATACATTTTAGCAGAGAGCAAGGAGCATACCAGGGTGATGGGCTAAACAAACAAAAAGCTTGGGAAAAATAATAGAATTCCTAGTATCAAAGGAAGAAGACCAATAAATAAAATCCTAAGTCCAATTTTTCAGCACCTGTAGATGAGGAAGCATGTAGGAATTACTGGGGCAGTGGTCTCTGTGTTGGGAGATGGTGTGCCACCATATGATTCAAATTCATCTCCATGATAAGCATTTGGGCTGGGTCAGTGTGGGACTCATATAGCCTTTCATATGGATATTCATTTGAGTTGATATAGATAATACTTCTGTGTCTCTGTGATGTTATGAAGCTTGAGTTGCTTGTAGAATTTGGAGGCAATGTTGAGCTTTTGAGCTTTATTTCCAAGAATCACATACTAGTGCTCAAGCATGCTGGCTAAGGGGCTTTTTAAAAATAATTGTTAGAGTTCTTTTTTAATTAAATTTATTAGGGTGACACTGGTTCACAGGATCATATAGGTTTTCAAGCATACATTTCTACGATACATGATCTGTATAATGCATTGTGTGCCTTGCATTATGTAAGCAATTGGGTTATTTCTTAGCAACTTTCAAATATGCAAAATGTTTAACTATAGTCACCATGCTGTACATTAAATCTCCAGGACTTACTTATTTTATAACTGGAAATATTTACCTTTTGTTTCCCTTCATCCATTTTTCCACCCCTGCCACAACCCTCTCTGGCAAACAGTTATTTGTTCATTATATCTGTGAGCTTTTTTATTCTTTTTTTTTCTTTTTCTTTTGATTGCACATATAAATAAGTTCACACATTTGTCTTTCTCTTCTGTTGCTTAGCATTATGTCTTCAAGGTTCATCCATGTTGTTGCAAATGGTAAGATTCATTTTTTTATGGCTAAGTCATATAACATTATATATATGCACCACTTCTTCTTTACCCATTCATCTATGAGTGGAAACTGAGGTTGCTTCCATATCTTGGCTACTGTAAATCAGACTGCAATGAACATATGGATGCATATATCCTTTTGATTTAGTGTGCTGGGCTTCTTCAGGTAAATACCCAGAAGTGGAATTACTGGGTCTTTCTTTATCTCCTGTTATAAAGCCTTTGTTTTAAAGTCTGCTTTCTCTAGTATAAGTATTGCTACCCCAGCTTTTTGTTTGTTTATTTCAATTTTCATGAAATGTCTTTTCCCAGCCCTTTACTTTCAGGCTATGTGTGTCTTTTGATCTCAAGTGAGTTTCAAGTGAGTTTCTTGTAGACAGCATATGTAAGGGTCTTGTTTTGTTGCCCATTCATTTCCATTTGTTTTATGATTGGAGTATTTAATCCATTTGCTTTTAAAGTAATTGTTGATAGATATGTATTTATTGCCTTTTTATTATTCATATTTTTATTTCTTCTTCTTCTTTTTTCTTCTTCTTCTTTCTTCTTCTTCTTCTTCTTCTTCATCATCATCATCATCTTCTTCTTCTTCTTCTTCATTATCATCTTCAAGAAGATGCTTTAACATTTCTTGTAATAGTAGTTTGGTAGTGATGAACTATTATTGCTTTTTGTCTGGGAGGCTCTTTATTCTTTTATTCTAAATATTACTGGGTACAGTAATCTTAATTGTAGGTTCTTGCTTCTCATGAGTTTGAATAATTGATACCAATCCCTTCTGGCCTGCAAAGTTTCTGTTGAGAAATCAGCTGACAGTCTTATGTGAGCTCCCTTACAGATAATTGCTTTTGTCTTGCTGCTTTTAAGGTTCTCTCTTTGTCATTAACCTTTGGCATGTTTTAAAGAAGATTTATTTATTTATTTTTAGAGGAGAAGGGAAGGAGATAGAGAGGAAGAGAAACATCAGTGTGTGGTTGCCTTATGCATGCCCTTTTTTGGGACCTGACCTGGTCTGCAACTGAGGCATGTGCCCTGACTAGGAATCAAACCGGCAACCCTTTGGTTCACAGGCACACACTCAACCCACTGAGCTACACCAGCTAGGGCTACCTTTGGCATTTTAATTATGATGTGTCTGAGTGTAGGCCTCTTTGGATTCATCTTGTTTGGGTCTAACTGCATTGCCTGGACTTGTATGTCTACTTCCTTCACCAGATTAGGGGAGTTTTGTCATTTTTTCACATAGGTTTTCAATTCCTTGCTCTCTATTTTCCTTCCAGCATCCCCACATGCAAATGTTCATATGCTTGTAGTTGTTCCAGAAGCTCCTCATACTATTTTCATCTTGGGGGGATTCTTTTTGCTGTTCTGATTGGGTGTTTTCTGTTTCCTTGTCTTCTAAATCTATTATTTGGTCATTTGCTTTATCTATTCCACTGTTGATTCCCATCAATAAATTTTTCATTTAAATTAATGTATTCTTCATTTCTGACTGGTTCTTTTTTATGTTTTCTATCTGCAATTTTATGTTTCCTATCTCTTTGAAGAAGTTCTCATTAAGTTCATCTACTCTTCCCCTAAGTTCCTTGAGCATCCTTACAACCAGTGTTTTGAACTTTGCATCTGGTAGATTGTTTGTCTCCATTTTGTTTAGTTCTTTTTCTGGAGTTTTGTTCAATTCTTTCATTTGGGACACATTTGTTTGTCTCCTCATTTTGGCAGCCTCTCCATGTTTGTTTCTATGTATTAGGCAGAGCTACTACATCTCACAGGCTTTATAGAGTGGCCATATGTAGTAGGTGTCCTATAGGGTGCAGTGGCACAGCCTCCCTGATCACCCAAGCTGGATCCAAGGTGCACCCCTCATGTGGGCTCTGGACACCATCCTATTGTAGTTGAGGCTTCATTGTTGTTGGCACCTCCATGCAAGAAATTTACTCCCAGGCGTATTGGCTGCAAGGACTGGCTGTGACCACTGTGGAGGATCAGCTGTGCAGGTGCCAACTCCATGGGACTGGACTTACTTCAGTGGTGACTTCAGAGTGACTTCTAACTCTGCCCCTTGAGTGTGTCACTTTTGGGGTTCCTTGGTTGGTGCTTCCACATGGTCTGGAGTTGTCCACCAAGTGTGTGGTCATTGGGGATTCCTAGGATGTACAGGCCAAAGCCAGCTGCCACCTGTGCCCTGCCTGGGGCAAACTGGCTTGAGCTACAGAGCAACCTGCAGATGGCTGCAACTTGCTCTTGGCTTGGAGGTACCCAGGAGAGGTCAAGCTATGAACTGAGGCTAGCTGCCACTTGCGGCAGGCCTGGGACCACTTAGCAAGACATAGTATACTTTGAGGCGAGATGCTGCTTGTTTGACAGGTTTTAGGAAAGTCCCCAGTGTGAGCTAAGAGGGCCTCTTTGTATTGAAAAGCCACTGGAAATGGCTCGGGTGGGTCTGTTAGTTGGTAGGGCCAGGTTTCAGGGAATCACCAGGGCAGGGTGAATGGTATTAGCCAGATTGATAGAAATTCAGATATGGTGCATGCCTGTCTGCTGACTGTGTGGGAGGAGGGCTGAAGAAAGGAACAATGGCCTTCGCTAGCACTTCTGTCTGGGTAAAAGCTTCTGTTCCACCTCTTGCCCTGATGCCAGATAACTTGCTCCTTAGAGGGGACCTCTGGAGCTGAGATATCCCTCCAAATTTTTATCTGCCACATTGGGTATGAGACCAGACTGTTCTGTGTCTCTCTGCTGCCCCTCCTACTAGTCTCAATGTGGCCTCTTCTTTATATCATTAGTTGTAGGACTTCTGCTCAGCTAGATTTCAGGTGGTTCTGAATGATGGTTTTTCTGTAGTTTAGTTGTAACTTTGATGTGGTTATGGAAGGATCCAGATATTGGATTTACTTACACCACCAACTTGACCAGAACCACATTTCTTGTCTTATTGATGATAGCCATTCTAACATGTGAAGTAACATCTCATAGTAGTTTTGATTTGTACTTAATTGATGATTAGTGATCCTGGGCATCTTTTCATATTCCTATTAGACCATATCTATTTCTTCTTTGGAAAAAATGTCTACTCAGATCTTCTGCCCACTTCTTAAATAGAGGGTTAGCTTTTTTTCATATTGAGTACTAAGAGTCATATATTTTGGGTATTACCCTTTATAAAATATATTATTTACAAAGATTTTTCTCCCATTCAGTAGGTTGTTTTTTTCATTTTGTTGTTTTTTCACCTGTGCAGGAGCTTTTTAGTTTGATATAATCCCACCTGATTTTTTTTTTTTTTTGGCCTTTGCTTTTGGTGTTAAGTCCTAAAAATCATCACTAAGATTGATGTCAAAGAGCTTACTCCCTTTATAGTTTCAGATCTTACATTAAAGTCTTTAATTCATTTTGAGATAATTTTTGTGTATGATTTAAGGCAGTGGTCCAGTTCCATTATGTTGTTGCATGTGGCTATCCAGTATTCCCAGCCCCAATTATTGAAGAGACTGTCCTTCCTCCATTGTATATCCTTGGCTTTTTCATGGTAAATTAACTGACTACATATTTATGGGTTTATTTCTGGATTCTCTATTCTGCTTCATTTATCTATGTTTGTGTTTTTATGCCAGATACCATACTCTTTTAATTACCATAGCTTTGTACATAGCTTGAAAGCAGGAAGTGCAATGCCTCCAGTTTTGTTTTTTCTTTCTCAAGAATGTTTTAGCTACTAAAGGTCTTTTGCGGTTCCATACAAATTTTAGATTTTTTTGTTCTCTTTACATGAAGAATGCCTTTGGAGTTTTGATACACATTGCATTGAATCTGTAGATTATTTTGGGTAGTATGAATATTTTAACAATATTAATTCTTCCAATCTATGAGCCCAATATATCCTTCCACTTATTTGTGTCCTCTTTAATTACTTTTTCAATGTCTTATAGTTTTCAGAACACAGGTCTTTCCTCTCCTTAGTTAAATTTATTTTTAGGTATTGTATTCTTTCTGATGCAATTGTAAATGATTTTTTTAAATTGTTCCTTCTTATTGTTCCTTATTAGTGTGTAGGAATGTAATGAATTTCTGTGTATTAATTTTATATCCTGATACTTCACTGAATTCACTTATTAGTTCTAATAGTTTTGGGTGGGTTCTTGAGGGTGCTTATATATAATATTATGGCATCTGCAAATAGTGATGGTTTTACTTCTTCCTATCCAATTTGGGTAGCTTATTTTCTTTTCTTCATTTCTTGCCTAATTTCTCTAGCTAGACCTTTAAATAATACATTGAATAAAAAAGTGATGAGAATGAGCATCCTGGTCTTATTCCTGATCTTAGAGTAAAGCTTTCAGCTTTTTCACCTTTGAGTATAATGTTAACTATGTACTTGTCATTTATGGCTTTTATTAAGTTGAGGTACATTCCCCCTACACCCATTTTCTTGAGAGTTTTTATCACATGGAAAAAGTGTTTAAATTTGATAAAGTTTAATTTCTCTACCTTTTTCTTTTGTTGCCATACCTACAGTAATGTCCCAACATTCATTTCTAATATTAATAATTTGAATTTTTTCATTTTTCTCTCGACCAGTCTAGCTAAAAAGTTTATCAATTTTGTTATCTTTTCAAAAAAAGCAACTTTTAGTTTCTTTTATTATCTCTATTATTTTCCTATTATCTGTTTTAGCTCCACGCTCTGATCTTTATCATTCACTTCATTCTGCTTTTGGGTTTAGCTCACTCCTTTTTTCTAGTTTCATATGGTATAAAGTTAGGTTACTGATTAAATGTAGACGTTGACAGCT
The DNA here is from genome assembly GCA_004027735.1 of Carollia perspicillata. Lineage (NCBI taxonomy): Eukaryota > Metazoa > Chordata > Mammalia > Chiroptera > Phyllostomidae > Carollia > Carollia perspicillata. Next base: position 21,621 of record PVKM010005208.1, read on the forward strand.
GTTAATTTTTCCTGTGGACACTGCTTTCACTGCATCCCATGAGAATTCATGTGCTGTATTTTGTTTTCATTTATCTCACAGTATTTTATAATTTCTTTTTTTATTTACTTCTCTTTGATCGATTATTTGTTTAGGAATGTGTTAATTCCCACATATTTGTGAATTTTCCAGTTTCCTTCTATTATTGATTTCTAGTGTCATTTCAATGTGGGCAGAGAAGATACTTTGTATGAATTCAGTTTTCTTAAATTAGTAGTGGAAGCAGATGTCAGATTGCATGACAAAATTTCACAAGTATAGATTAGGAGATATGGACTTAAGTTTTCTTATTTCCTGTTATTATTTCACATCCAGATTATTTTTTACTTACAATTAGAACTATTAATATATGTTCTAGTCTGCATATTTCCACATAGCAATTTATTTCATGTGCTCATTAAACTTATGATACAGGCTCTGTTATTATCATATTAATTTTATAAGTGAAGAAACTGAGGCACAAAGGTCAAAAACACACCTAAGATCTAAATGGTATAGGCGGGATTCAAACACATGAACTCATGCCTTAGAACCTGTCTCTGAAACTCAATTCTATCTTGCTTTCCTACAGTATCTATGCAAATATTCTATTTCTCTCTGAGGAGGTATTTCGGTCTCCCACTGTTCATAATTCTGCTTTTCATTTCTTAGTTTTGTCAGTTATGCTTATAATATGAAAGAAAAATGCATTCTCTTATCACTTTTTTATAAAGTGTCACTTATTTGTAAGGTGTCTGCTATAGGAGAACAAAGGAATACCAATTTACACACCTACTGACAGATTTTTAAATCTGACAATAAAAATGTTGAAAAAAACTGTGAGGTGTTTCAGTTAGGATTGGCTTTCAGTAAAAAGCCAGTCAATAATCCTACCTACATCTCATTTCAAATACCATGGGAAAGAGGAAATTGGGAAATGACTGTTAGCCTGACATATATCTATTAAACTATATAAGAAAGAAGAATAACACTAAAATTCTTGTCCATGGTGGAGAAATGGGGAATCTCCAGCACTGCTACTATGCCTGTAATATACATTGTTAGAGACTCTTTGGAGAGCAATTGAACATATAAAGTTAAAACTGTGTACAACCAATGACCCAGTAAATACCCCACTAGCTGTATATCCAAGAAAAGTGCACAGGCCCATAGAGAGACCCATGATCACAGCAGCTTACTGTTTATAGTCAAATCAGTATTTTTGCTGCCAAATATAGGAAACAACTCAGATGACCAAGAGAAGAGAAAATGGTAAATGGTAAATTGTGAGATGTCTATCTGATGCAACATGGTGAGTAAAATGAATGAACTAGATCTGTATGTATGAACAGCAGCCTGGTCTCTAAAATAATGTCAGATTTAAAAAACAATTTGCAGTAAGTTACACACCATTTTATAGTATTTGAAAATTTAAAATACTATGTATTATCCGTAAATACATGAATATGTATAAAAATATATAAATTTTTCCTAGAAACAATTTCATGAAAAGGGCCTTTGGAGAGTAAAGGAAGAAAATGGAATTGTTGAGGGAAATACAGGAGATATTTGACTTTATTTGCTTTGAAGTTATTAAATATAATACAAAGTTAAATTTATTCATTTTGTGGCAGGTATAAGGAACTTAATTTTTTATAATACAATCCCACAAATAAGAGAGTTTAATTAATCATTAAAAGGACTTCACTTCATTTATTTTCATCAACAATGAAAATGACTGATATATTCTACTTGCATTCTCCCTCAGCTCAATTTACAACTTCAAAAATTACCATGTTTTTTAAAATCTCCAGTATAAGTAGGTTGACTAAATATTATTAATAGTCTTAAATGTAAAACTGTGGGAAGGCCATACGGTTGATGTGATTACCAATCAACTGTATTGTATGTGTTTTAATAATTCCTTTGGGAAATAAAGAGCAAGTCAATTTTCCATGAAAAGGAAACCTTTAAAGACATATTAACTTCTTAGAGATAAAATTAAAAAATTTTTTTCAGACTTCATTTATTTATTTTTAGAGAGAAGGGAAGAGAGGGAGAAAGAAGAGAAGAGAAACATCAATGTCACAGAGAAGCATCTGTTGGCTGCCTCTCACAGGCCCCCAACTGAGGACCTGGCCCACAAACCAGGCTTGTGCCTTAACTGGGAATGGAACTGGCGACCTTAAGGTTTGCAGGCTGGCGCTCAATATGCTGAGACACTAGAGTTGAGATATTTTTGTGTAACTATGTAACAATCTGCAAGAGGCATATCCATTCAACTATTCAGTTACCTCATTTTTTTTTCTAGTATATTCCTTCAGAGCTTCAATTTCCTGGATCAACTTTGAATGCAGTTGAGGACCAAGTTCCTCCATACAATCTATGTCTACTTGAAGCTTTGCATTAGCTTCTTCCCACTTTGCCTTTTGTTCCTCAAACTTTGTTCGTTGATAATCTATATCTTCAAGATGCCATCGTAATTCTAGAATGTCTCTCAAATAGGCCTCATGTTCTAGAATACAATAATAATAACAAAAAGTTATTATTGCATTATAAAATATATTGCCCTCTGAATTTATCATTGACAAGATTAAAAATACTTGTTTTATAAGTTCATAATTGTTTTAGTACAATTTTGTTTATTACAACCAATATATACACATATATAACCACTCTAACTTTGCTTTAAAAGGTCAGTCATTATCTTAAATCTTACCATTATAATCTCCATTGTGGTTTTCTATTAGATATACATTATACCTTCTCATTTTAGTTTTTTAAAGATTTTATTTATTTATTTTTGGAGAGAGGGGAAGGGAGGGAGAAAGAGAGGGAGAGAAACATCAGTGTGTGGTTGTGTCTCACATGCCCCCTCTTGGGGAGCTGGGTCACAACCCAGGCATGTGCCCTGACTGGGAATCTAACGAGTTGCTCTTTGGCTCACAGGTTGGCACTCAACCCACTGAGCCCCATCAGCCAGGGCATCATTTTATAGTTCATGCTTTTAAATACTCATATTTTCCTCTTCCTGTGTAGCTGTGATGCATCTGTGTAATTTCCTCAAATTTTACAGCTCACTATCACTTTTCTTTGTCTAAAACACTGTTTAACCAAACACTGTCTTATTAATTTTAAGGAATATAATTTACCTTTCCAGTAAGTCTTTTTTTCCATTTTTGCTTTCCTTTAAAAATAGTCCCTTAGTCCTTATTTTTATTTTCAAACTTCCCTTTTTTTAAACATATTAAATACACTTATTGTATAATCTGTTATATAATCCAATATCTGAAAACTTTTTGAGTAAGATTCTGTTGTCTGTTTCTACTGATTTGCATGGATTAAATCTGGATTTTGTGTGCTTTGTATTTGCTACTGAGTGACTCCTTTCCTTGAACTTTTATCTGAGATAAAATGTATTCCTTTGGGCAGAAAAAGATCAACTCTTACCTGAGCTTAGAGTGATTTGCCATCATTTTTATAGTTAACTCTTTAGTAAAAGGCACAAAACACATAGGAATAAAGAACAAACTGACAGTAAGCAGAGGGGAGGGGGGAGGGAGATAATAGGGGAAAGAAGGGGAAGGGTCATCAAGGAACCTGTACAAAGCACCCATGGACAAAGACAACTGGGGTGGGGGTATTGAATGTGGGAGGTGGGGGGGCGTAGGTCAGTGGAGAGTACTGGTGGAAAATGGGGACAACTGTAATTGAACAACAATAAAACAATGTTTAAGATGAAAAAAAAAAGGTGAAAAAGAGCATTAGACAAAGTCTGGATTAAAGTCATTCCACGCAAGGCTATGGGCCCATTTCCTGTTTCTTCAGTTCTTCTCCAGAAGAAGTGAACAAATAGAGTTCAAGCTGTGAGCTCAGTATTACTTTAAAAGGAGAAAAAGCCATTTAACCTACATGTAATTTATTTTACTAAAATAAAATAGTTGAGGGATCATTGGATAATGGTATTTTGCTAGGTATAATGGTATAAAGACAAAATTAAAATGCAAATAAACAAGAAGAAATTTTTAAATATAAATAAAATTTCTAATCTTTTCTTGCCACTCCCTGAAATGTGTACATCCTACTTTAAAGACTATAGTTTTAGAAGACTTGAAACAGGTGAATATGAGTTTAGTTTGACACATCATTTGACACATCATTGGGATAATGGCTGTTATCCCAGAGTAATAATGAAGAATAGCTTCCCTTTTTCTCTCAAAAGTGTCTTGGTTGAAATGACAGGTTATATCAGCACCATAATATAACCCATTTATAAAACATGGGAATCCCAAATTAAAGTTTTTACCCTAAGAGAGCATAAGCAACTTTCAGCTTCAGGCAGAATCAGGTATCAAGCATGTTTTCATAGGTAGACACAGTGTTTGGAAATAAAAAATTGAACACCTTTAGATTGTTTAACACTTCACCAATAGCCCCTCATCTGTAGTCTAAAGGACACCATTGATTTTTTTAAACATTTGTTACTTGCATAGTTCTTGGAAACATCTTAAGTTTGACTGCCTGCTAGAAGTTACCAATAAAATGTACTTCTGAATTCTCTAAAACAGATGCATGTAGTTGCTAAATTATCACTTAGAACTCTTGTGTTTTCCTATATTTAAAGACGTAGAAAATAATACTAACCGGCTATCGCTTTAAATTTCTAGTCCTCATATACTGTAGTTGTTATATGAGATATATGCTAAACTTTTACACACCCCTTGAGTACCATAACGCCTCTGGAATTTCAAAGACACACCAAATGACAGCAGGTGAAAAAGCATGGATTTGCTCAGTGTGTTCCTTCCAACTAAGCATTATCATTAACAGCACCGGTCAAAAGCAAACCAGTAGGGATGCAAAAATCATATGGTCACTAAAACAGTTTTTTACTCTTAGCCACAAACATGCTTAACAAAGTAAGTGTCGCTGCAGAGAAAATCCTTATTGTTACCTTTCTGCACAGCTAACGGGATTTCTTGAAGTCTCCAGATTGACCAAGAATCAATTGTCATGTTTATCTTTTCCCTTCTTGATTGTTGTCTTTTTAAAGCTTCTTCAGCTTCTGCACGGTCCGTTTCTAGACTTTTAATGAGATGGATGGCCTCTGATAGCAATGTTTCCATTTCCTGCTTTAATTCTGGACACTTTTCATCTTAAAATAGGAATACACATTCACATTTGTTAATGAATTAGCCTATAAACTAGGTGGTGGGGTCATGGGTACTAGTAGTATCACTATATTTAATAGTGATATGTATAATAAGAGGATTTTATAAAAATGAATTAGCCTTTTAAAGACTGCTTGTCACAATGCAATCATGACATTGATTATAAATTTTTAAAGACACATTTTTAAATGAATATTTTATAAAATAATTAGAATAGCTAAATCTCAACCAATATCTTTCATGCTTAATATTTTATCTGAAGGAAAAAAAATACACATCCTATGTACAAGCTGCATTTTAAATTATGCTGTGTTTCCTCTGATTCTAGGAGAAAAGTGAATCATAATTATCATACCAGATAAATATTGGAAAACCTCAGATGGTTCCTAGAAACAAGACACTTAATATTCTTCACTTTATCAGACAATAATGTCCCTAGTTAGCCTTGACAAAATTTCATTGCTGTTTATAAGTTCTGTTTATTCAGTTATAACGCAATTGTTATAACTGAATGGTACTCTGCTATGGTACTCTGTTTATTCCCTTAATGAGAGATATTTGTGATTCCTGGTTCACAGCTCTAAAGTGATAAGGTTTAATAGTAAAATGACTAATATGACTATTCATTCACCTATGTATGGAAGAAATGAATAGAGAACCTGTTCTGCTGTAGGCAATCTGCTCTCCCCCTGGAAAGATCAGTAAGGAATATGGATATGGGCCCCACTCTCGTGATGTTTCTGCTTGTAAACACCAAACATACAAAAATGCGATATAATAAGAAGTGACTTTTACAAAAATGTGATGTAACAAGAAGACATAAGCAAATATAGTCTCAAGAAAGGTAAAATCCCCCTAAGAACTGCAGCTGAGAAAACCAGTAAAACTGGATCAAGAAGAAGGCAACTAATAGTTCTTTGTTTTCTTTTTGGACAATTAAGACAATTTTCTACCAGAAGGTAGTATTGCAGTTATAAGTGAAAGCCGAGTAGTCACACAATTTCTCCTTTGGACCTATGGTCTTATCAAAGAAATTTAGCATTCTACATGAAAAAAATTCTTGGAAAAACAGGTTTCTCTATTGCACTGCATAAAGTTGTCTTTTGCCAGACTGGTCTTTTATTTGGTCTCTACTTATTCAGGCTTTTACCTTCTTCCCCTCAACCCCAAATTCTACCACATCCTGAAAACTCTGTATTCTTAATTTTCTGGGTTTTTTTAATGACAATATACACATTAAAAACTGGGTTCTCCGGCTAACATATGATCCATTAAATTTCTATAACCAGATTCAAGTCTGAAACACGTGATGAAGTTAATACCACTGAAGTTGAAGCACTTCTGATGGGACACATTTGTGTCCAAGGGCATCCTTTATGTTCGCTCAGGATGTCTTTTCTACCGCTTCTACCACAGCATTCTAAAGTAGGTGCTGTGTGTATAACTTGGGGGTCCTCCAATTGTGGTAGTTGACATCTCTCTCAGTTTTTTCTAGAATACCATCTCAATTAGCTTTTACTCCTTCATATTGAATAAGTGAGTAACCACCTGATATTTTTATCATAAACATTTATCATAAATTTTCCTTATCTCAATACCATCTTCTGTTTTAGAGTCAAATGCACATTTATAATAAATGTAATTATAGTTAATTTAACAGTTATTGTACCTGTTAACATATTTTTTCTCCTAGCATTTATCATGTAAAAAATTAAAAAGTGATAAATGAAGTTTTCAACTTCATTGTAGACATAAAGAGTGGAAATAGAGCTGAACTATGAATGACAGCTTTGAATAAAATATTCTTGCTTTTAAAAAGTCCTGAGTTTATAGTTACCTATTAAAAGGAGACTTTTAACAAATTTTTGTGGTAAGGAATGGGGAGGAGATCACATAATATCAAGAATATATTCAAATACATTGAAGAATTTTAACATATATTTTATTACAATATATAAATTATTTTACATTTTGTAAACTATGAGAAGAATATTAATCTTAATTTCTGTGTACAGTAGAGCTGAGATGTCTAATGTGGTAGCCACAAACCACATGTGACTATTTCCATTTAAATCTAAGTTAATTAAACTCCTCAGTCTCACTAGCCACATTTCAAGTATTAAAAAACTACATGTAATCAAATCACATGGAAGGCTCTTTATTAGACACTCATAAGAGTTATAAAACTGTTAAACATTTTGAAAATTACAAATATAGTCAATGGTCTTTCAAATATATAATATATATTCAATATATTCAACGAAAATTCAATGATCTTTCAAATGTAAATACACTCATCTACGTTTGCAGTCCGACTTCACCTCTCTCTTTCTCGGGCTTGGCCTCTTCGACTGGGGCAGCAATACTCCAGTCTTCTTTCAGGTGTGTTGTAGCCCTGCTCCTGTGTAATGGGAAAAAAAGAACCAATTACTACAGCAGGACTGCACTTAAAGTTACAAAACAAATTTCAGGTGATGCTCTTGCGTTGAATTTTAAATGTTTGGGGTGAAACTTACTATATACTTATTAATTCCATGGCATCGGTGATTAAATACAGCAAAATTCTAACAGATGGGCTCTATGCCTCATGATAAATTAATTGATATTTAAAATTTGTTACAAATGATCTGAAAATTTTAAGGTTATATTTAAGGAGTATGTTCTTTTTTTAAGAAAGTCATCTTTCCTAGAAACTGTTGCTATCAGAAAAAGGAATTTTAAAAAAATTTAAATAAACTATTTTTCTAATTTCTGTTTAGTAATTTCTGTAGAATCAATATAACCTGTAAGGAGCATAAATACTATTTCAAATCTGAAGTTAATAAGGTTTAGAAAAATGTCCAAATTAAAATGCTATTTTCTTTTCTAAAGAATCTTTTAGCTAAGTTCTATATGTCGGATAACAACATGTTTCTCATTATGAGTATTATTCCAGTTCAATTCCTGGATCCTAGACTCAATTATATTAGATTTCTTTATTATTATTTTTATTTTTACTAAATTTTTGATGTGACACAGGTTCATTGTATTTAAACAGAAGTATTTTTTTTCTGACAAAAGTTATAAGAAAATCAGTATAAACAACAAAACAAGGAGTTTTATTTTTATTAAATTATTACTTTCATCTTATTAAAGAAGTAATACTAATACAGCTTAAAGAAAGCTGGATATATGACTACCATTCACTATTTCTGATGGGTGCACATTATTTGTCTCATTGTTATTCCACAATTTATTTAGGTAAGTCTGCCTATTCTGAGGTAAGAAATATATTCAGCATATTTTCTTTATTTTCACTTCATTTAAATATTTCTTTTGATTATGGTAATGTACTTTTTACTATTTGTTTGCTTTTATTTATTTATTTTAGAGTGAGGAAGGGAGGTAGAAAGAGAGGGAGAGAAACATCAACGTGTGGTTGCCTCTCACTTCCCCGAACTGAGGACCTGGCCCCAAACCTAGGCATGTGCCCTGACTGGGAATGGAACCAGCTACCCTTTGGTTTGCAGGTCGGTACTCAATCCACTGAGCCATACCATCCATACCAGTGAGAAGAGCATTTTGCTTTTAAAAATAGAAAAATAATATCCCAGCATCTATTATTAAATAATGCTCTCTTCACAGCCTTGAAATAGCAATTACATGATATAGTATGTTATCATACATAATTAGATCTGTTTTTGTGTACTGTATTCCAAAATTCAGTTAATTTTTAGACCAGCACAATTTTGTCTTAACTCATATCTATAAAAATCTCAAAGCAGAACATTAACAATTTGGAAGTGTAAACTTTAAAAAAAATGTTAGCAGTATTACAGGTGTCCCCTATGTCCCTCAGTTGCCCCCTTCCACACAGCGCCCCACCCCGGCCTTCACCACATTGCTGGACGTATAAACTTCGATGGCATTTAGTGCATTCAATGTTGTGCCATCATCATCCCCTTCTAGTTCCAAAACTCTTTCACTACCCCAAAAGAACACCCTCTATTCACTGAGCAACTTCTCCCCTTTTCCCTCTCCCATTAGCCCTTGGCAACAACTGATTTGCTTCCCATCTCTATAGATTTATCTAGTATAGATATTTCATATAAATGGAATCATACAATGATGTGTCAATGATTTAATTTAGCTTAATGGTTTAAAAGTTTGTCCACAGTAAAGCACGTATCAACACTTCATTACTTTTTATCGTTGAATAATATTCCATTGCAGAGCTACATAACTCTTTATTTATCTGTAAACCCATGGACAGATCTGAGGTTGCTTCCACCATTTGGCTATTGTGAATACTCATGACATGAGCATCTGTAAAGTTTTTGTTTGAACAACTGTTTTGAAATCTTCTGTGTATCTACCTCAGAGTGTGATGTTGGGTCATGTGGTTCCTCTAGGTTTAACCACTTGAGGAATCAATAAACTGTCTTTCATAGTGGCTGAACCACCATCCATGTGCAAGTGTTCCAATATTTAATAAAAGTGGCAAATATGATGCTAAGCATAATAAGCCAGTCAGGAAAAGACAAATGCCATATGATCTTACTCATACGTGGAATCTTATGAACAAAATAAATGATGAAGAAAATAGAACCAGAGGCACGGCTACATGGAACAGACTGACAGATCTCAGAGGGAAGATGGGTAGGGGGACTGGAAGGGGTTAGCCTGAGAACATCTCTGCATGTATACAAAGCCCATAAACACAGACCATGTGGTGAAGACCAGGGTGGGGGAGCAGCTTGGTGGAGGAGAAAAAGTCGGGGGATGGGGCAATAGAGGACATCTGTAATAGTGCCAACAATAGAAATTTTTTTGGAAAGTGTCAACAGTGGGCCATCCTTGTCTTGTTCCTGATTTAGGTTGAAACCTTATACTCCTCACCATTAATTATAGGGGTTAGCAAAAGTAGGTTTACAGTTGTTAGCCAGGAAAATATAATACTTGATGAATAATAATGATACAAGGATAGACTCTTTCATATACTCACAACTGTAAACCTACTTTAGCTCACCCTTGTATAATGTCAGTCAAGGAATTTTTCATAAATGTCCTTCATCGTGTTTTGAAAGTGTCCTTCCAATCCTAGTATTTTTAGTGTTTTCAACATAAAAAGTTGTTGGAATTTGCCACCTGCTTCCCATATCAATTGAGAGAGATGTTCATGTGCATTTCCCCATTTCCTTTAATAACTGTGATGTATCACACTGATTGTTTTTGTACTTTGAGTTGCCATCAATTCCTAGTATAAATGACATTTAGTCATGATATATACATATAATTCCATTAATATGTTGCTGGATGCAGGTGGCTAGTACTGTATTTTGTTGAGCATTTCTGTATCAACAGTCATAAAGTCATTGGTCTATAGTTACTTTTCTTGTGGCTTTATCCAGCATTAGCATCAGAATACTGCTAGCCTCAGAGAATGACTTAGGAAATATCCTGATCACTTCTACCTTTTTAAAGAGTTTGAGAAACATTGGTATTAATTCTTCTTTCAACATATTTTTAATCTTCAGCTGAGAGTATGTTTATTGATTTTAGAGAGAGAGGAAGAGAGAGAGAGAGAAAGAGATAGAGAAAAAAACATCAATCAGTTGCCTCCCTTAAGGGCTCTGACTGGGAATCAAACCCACAACCTAGGTACATGCCCTGACTCGGGATCAAACCTGTAACTTTTTGGTATATGGGACAACACTCCAACCAACCATGATACCAGACCAGGGCTCTTTTTTTCAAAGCTTAGTAGAATTCACTACTGAAGCCATTTGGTCCTTAGCTTTTCTTTTTTGAGAGATTTTTGATTGATGATTCAATCTCTTTAATTGTTAGATGTGTTTAGATTTACTTCTTCCTGACTCAGTTTTGATAGTCATGTGTTTCATGAGTTTCTAGGAATTTGTCTATTTAATCTTTTTTATTGATTGATTTTAGAGAGGGAGAAAAGGAAAGAGAGAGAGAGACATGGATTTGTTGTTCCACTTATTTATACATTCATTGGTTGATTCTTCTATGTGCCCTGACCAGGGATTGAACCCACAACCTTGGTGTATCAGGACAATGCTCTAACAAACTGAGCTACCTGGCCAGGGTTGCCTACTTCATCTTGGTTACCTAATTTGCAGTTCATAGTATTATCATTTGTTAATAGTATAGTAAACATTTTTATTTCTGTAAGGTGTGAAGTAAAGCCTTAATTTTTTATGATTTTAGTAATTCAAGTCTTCTTTTTTTTTTTGTCAGTCTATCTAAAGGTTTGTGAATATGGTTGATCTTTTCATAGAAACAACTTTTATTTTCACTGATAATTTTTTTTACTGTTTTATTTTTCTCTGCTCTAATCTCTATTATTTTCTTTCTTTTGCTAGCTTTAGCACATTTGTTCTTTTCTAGTTCTGTAAGGTATAAAGTTAGGTTATTAGATTTGCCAATCTTTTTTTTAACATAAGCATTTATAGCTATAAACTTCCTTGTAAACACTGTCTTCTGCATCCTGTAAGTTTTGGTACATTGCTCTCATTTTTCATTCATCTTAAAATATTTTCTGCCCTGGCTGGTGTAGCTCAGTGGATTGAGTGTGGCCTGTGAACCAAAGGGTCACTGGTTCAATTCCCAGTCAGGGCACATTCCTGGGTTGTGGGCCAGCACCGTAGTGGAGGGTGCACGACAGGCAACCACACATTGATGTTTCTCTCCCTCTCTTTCTCCTTCCTTTCCCCTCTGTTTAAAAATAAATAAATAAAATCTTTAAGTATATATATATATATATATATATATATATATATATATACATTCTAATGTCTTTTGTGATTACATCTTTGACTTACTAGGTTTTTTTAGTGTGTTCTTTAATTATACATATATATGCATTTTTGAGTTTCCTTTAGTTGTTGATTTCTAGTTTAATGCTATTGGGGCACAGATGATACTTGGTATGATTTCAATGTTTGTAACTTTATTGAGATTTGTTTTGTGGCTTAATATATGATCTATAATGAATAATGTTCAATATGAACATGAAAAGAATGTTGTTGGGTGAAGTGCATTATATAAGACAGTTAGGTGTAGATGTTTCTAGTGTTGGTCAAGTCTATTTCTTCACTAATCTTTTTTTTAGTTCTGTTATGCATTATCAAAAGTGAGCATACTGAATTTTCACACTGTTATAGAACTGCTTATTTCTCTCTTCATTACTGTCAGCGTATACTTCATATATTTTGAGGTTTTGTGTTTAGGTTTACACATGTTTAGAGTATACATACACACACATACTCTATAGTGTATATATATAGATATATATATCTTCTTGATGGAGTGATCTCTAATCACTCTCTCTTCCTCTCTCTCTCTATAGAGAGAGAGAGGGAGAGAGAAAGAGAGTGTATATACACACACACTATATATATAGTATATATATAGAATATATATGTATATGTGTGTATATATTATATATAATTTTATATATATATATCCCCATATACATATATATGTAAGAAGAAAAAATATATATCTTCTTGATGGAGTAATCTTTAATCAAGATACCAAGTATAATTTGTTTTTTGTACTATGTTTTGACTTAAAGTCTGTTTTGTGTAATATTAGTATAGCCACTGCAGCTCTATTTTGTTACTATTTTCATGAAATATGTATTTTTTCCTTTTCTTTTCAACCTACTTGTGTCTTTGGATCTCAAGTCACTCTCTTATAGACACAATATAGTTGGGTCATTTATTTTTATCCACTCCACTACTTTCTATATTTTAATCAAAAGTTTAATATATTTCCATGAAAAGTTATTAATGATAAGAAGGGAGTAACTTCTTCAATTTTGCTGTTTTCTATATTTTATATTTTTCACTCTTTACCTTCTTCATAACTGCCTTCTTTTGTAGTTAGTTTTGGGAGTTTTCATTTGTTTGTTTGTTTGTTTCCTAGTGTATTTTAGTTTCCTTCTTATTGAAATTTCTGGGTTTTTTAATTTACTTTGTTATTAGAATTTTTATTAATGGTCCCCTGGTGGTTACAATGAACACCTTAACTTCATGAAAATCAAGTGTGAATTAAAATCAGTGTAGTTTCAATAACATTAAGAAATTCTGTTCCTTTACAGCTCTGCTCCCTCCCCTTATGCTATTTTCACATATCGCACATTTACACATTGTTTCACCATCATCAATTTAGATTTATACTTATGCTTTTGCTCACTTATATTTTTAATTATATAGGAAAATAAAGGCAATAACAAAAGTAATGATATTATACTGACATTTGTATTTATCTTTGTAGTTACCTTTACTGTTGTTCATTGTGCTTTTTTTGGCTTCAAGTTACCATCTAGTGTCTTTCAATTTTGCCTGAAGAACTCCTTTTAGGATTTCTTAGGTGTACTAGTGATGAAGCCCCTCTGTTTTTATTTATCTAGGAAAATATTAATTTTTTCTTTATTTTCGAGGAACACTTTTCCAGGATTCAGAATTCTTGTTTGACATTTTTTTTTCTTCAGCAACTCAAATACATCATTTCACTGCCTTCTGGCCTCCATAATTTCTGATGAAAAAGTGGCTGTTGGTTGATTGAGGATCCCTTGTACATGGTAAGTCACCTCTCTCTTGCTTTCAGGATACAGGTATACCCTGATTTTCAAAAGTTCACATTATGCCACTTTGCTTTTACAAAAGACCTACATTAGTACCTGGTTTCCCTAAGTGAAAGGAAACCAAACAGGATTTTTGCTTTTTAAAAAAGGGCAAAAAGCACAAGCAGTGTTCAGCATTTGTTCTGCAACAAGTCATTTTAAAGGCAGCAAATACCCTGAGCAGTGAGGGTGACACCTCCAATCTCCTTCTTTGGGAACTGCAGTCAGCAACTCAGCATCAAGCCATGATAGCTCTGAACTATGTGAGCAACTCTGCTTCATTTCAACTTATTTTGTGTACCCATTAGCCAGATGTGTCCTAAGGTATCAGAAAAGCTTAAGAGAGCTTGTAAGAGTGTCACACTTAGTGTAAAACTAGATGTAATTAAGCTTATTCAGTATGTCTGGGAGTCTGAGAATGCTCAGAAAATTTTCCATGTAAAATAATGGTAATTGCTTCTTTGCTTTGCATCACTTCAGTTTACAAAAAAGTTTCACTGGAATACTTTACTTTTGGATACAGGAGAAACCTGTACTATCTTTGTCCCATGCTTTCAAAAATTACATTGAAATGTGTCAGCATTGATCTCTCAGTTTATCATGCTTGGAGTGCTCTAATTTATTGGAAGTACAGATTCATGTTTTCATCAGATTTGAGCAGTTTTCAGCCAGTGTTTCCTCAAATATTTTCCCCCTTCTTTCTCTCTCCAGTCACACTTGAACTCCTAATGTGAGTGTATTCGTATTTTTGGTGATGTCCCTGGAGTCTCTTTGGCTCTGTTCATTTTTCTTCATTCCTTTGTCTTTCTGCTTTTCAGCCTGATTGACCTGTCTTCAAATTCCTGATGCTTTCCTCTGTCTGCTCAAATGTGTTGATGAACACCTCTAATTAATTTTTTTTTCATTTCAAATACTGTATTTTTAATCTCCATAATGTCTATTAGGCTCTTTTTGTATTTTAAATTATTTTATTAATTTTATATATTTATTGAGATGTTAGATTCCTGATTTTGTTTTATCCTTTGTCCATAGTTTCTTTATCCCTTTGAGAATATTTAAGACTGTTGATTTCAAGCCTTTATATAGTAAGTCCAATGTCTGGGCTTCCTAGGGGCCAGTTGCTTTTTGTTCTTTTTTCATTGTTAATGCAACAAACTTCCTTTTCTTCTTTGCCTGCTTCATAATTTTTGTAGAAAACTGAACATTTTGAATATTTTAATGTGAAATGTAAATAAATTTACCCTCCCTCTGTTGGGGTTATTGTTGCTGTTTGTTATGTGTCATTGTTATTTATTTGTTTAATGATTTTTTAAACATGTTTTTAACATCTGTATTCCCTGTAATGTGTGGCCACTGAAGTAAGTATTTCATTATCTAATTGGTTAGTTTGTGTTTTGCCTGTTAGCTTAAATACCTGGGGCCAAAACGGAGAGAGAGGGCATCCAAAATGCCTTCCCAGTCTTAACAGATCGGCTCTGTACTGGAGTGCTCCTTCAATGCCTATCCAGTCTGTTCATATCTCTGCCTCTTATCATCAGTTGTTGCCTGTGCAGATCCTAAAGACTAGCCACAGGTAAAAGATTAGGGTCTTCTTGGTTCTTTCCTGAGCATGTGTCAAGACTTGAACATCTGTATACACTTCTTTTCAAAGCTATCAGTGTATGTGAAAGCTTTGAAAAGCCTTATTCTCTCATGTATCTCCTTTCCCAACCTCTTCTTTCCCAGGCATTTTGGTCTGTCAAGTGTTTGTTCCAACTGATATCAATAGTCTCATACAATGATGGCAAGTATATGCCTTTAAATGCTTTCAACAAACACTCCCTGGAAGTGGTTCAAGCTCTGGGGTTACTCCAAGTTAGGAACAATGTAGACAAGCCTTTGTGTCAATCCTTCAGGGAGTCGGCAGACAGGTCAAAATACTGAACCAGAACTACTCAAGAATAAGGTCCATATTGTTCCCTCTGGCACTAGCAATGGCGCCACAAGTGCAGGCTGCCCTTTGTATGGCCTCCACTGATCTGGGAGCTGGAGGATGGCCAGGAAGCAGTATAAAATGCCATAATGTTCTCCTAATATAATTCAGCAGACTCTTTCTTCATTAACTTTTCCCATGGTTGTTGTAAGTTTTCGACTAATTACAGACTTTGGGAAATGTTGATTCTGAGCAATTTTTGCCAAATTTATAGTGGTGTTGTGGTGTAGCAGGGCTCTGGAGATTCCTATTCTGTCATTTTTAGTAATATACTAATTATTGTATTTTCAAATTATATTTTAATACATAATGTGAAAAATTTTGCTTTCAAATTTCTGTTTGTTTTGAAATAAAACTCGCTTATAGCAGGCTACTCAAAATGTAAACATTAAAAATTAAAAGAAGCATAATAGGACCTTACCATTCTTCCAAAGAAGCTTCAAACTGTCAAAATAAAAGATCTCAATAAAAATCAAATTTTAAACATCTCAGAAAACAATAGAAAACTTAACCTTTACTTGAATTCACTGGTAAAATTATAAATATACAAAGGATATATAGTCAGAATGTTATAGGCTTCTTAGATAATCTCCCATTCAAGATGTTAGATTGGGCATACATCAATACCTCCCTTCAATTCCCATACCATACCAAAATTTCTGGAGAAAAAATATATATGTATGTTAATAAAATCACTGGAACATATTGAATACCCAGAAATAGGAAGTAATCTGATGGGACTGATAGTAAAAATAGATCAAAGAAAAGTCAGAAGGACAAATGGAGGTCATCATCAAGGTGTAAGAATAAAAAGGTGATAGTCAAAGTAAATAATAGAAAGTTTGCCTGTGACATTAGCTAGTATTATTGTTTTCCCCCTCCAAGAATCTAGAATATGTGGCCGAGAAGTTGCCTTCTAGTCATTGCCATGAGAACTCTCCTACCCACACTGGAGGTCTGCCTAAGATGGAAAGCTTGCTTAGAAGTTATGGTTTCTAGAGAGAAACAAAACAGAGCCTATATAACTAGCAAAATCTCACATAAACACTATCAGGTAAGAGAAAAAACAAAGACAACTTCACCAATGAGTGAAAATATTCTAAGGTGCTAGAAATTCAAATGTAATCGTATTTAGGCAAAAATAAAGGCCCTCAACTCCATTATAATCTTATGGGAGTACCATCCTATCCCAGGTAACTTAAGAAAGAAAGTTGATTCATTATATTGACTGCTCACTTTTCCTCACCTTTTATATATAATTACTGATTGGTTTTGATTCCACCTCTGGAATGTGTCTCAAACTGAAACAAGTCTTCCCCTTTGTATTGTACTGTCTTCCTTCAGGCCACTCCCATTTCTGCCTGCATTACTACTGTCAGAGCCCTTTCTCTCTTCTTTCTTCACTAGTCATTTCTCCCTCCCATCCATCCTCCATAAAACAGGCCAAATGCCTTCCATTTCTAAATATATTTTGGATAAAAAAAGGTGTGGTACATATACGTAATGGAATACTACTCAACCATAGGAAAAGATGAAATACTGCCACCTGCAACAACATGGATGGATCCTGAGAATATCAGGCTAAGAGGAATAAGTCATCCAGAAAATGTCAATAGCCACGTGACTGCACTCATATGGGATATAAAACTGAAGGCAACAAATGAAGAAACAAGACAGACAAACAAAAACTCATGGGCACAGAAAACAGTATGGTGTTCACCAGAAGGAACAGGGGGTTAGGGGGAGTTAGGAAAAGGGTAAAGAAGGTCAAATACATGGTGATGGAAGAAGATTTGACTTTGGGTAGTAAACACTCGAATATACAGGTGGTGTATATAGAATTGTACATTCAAAACCTACCATTTTATTAACCCCAATGAATTTAATTTTAAAAGATACGCTTTTGTCAATAATCTGTTTAAAACCCTCCTCTGAATCTCTCTTGCCACATGACTAATTCACACTCCTTGGCATGACATAAAACCCTCTTTATAAAATAATATTTACTCTGAAGCTTTATGTCCCTTCATATACTCTGCTCTAGCCTTGATTAACTCTCTTACTTCTCGGCTTTAACCCATGTAATTTCTTATCTCTGCTTAACTCTCACTTCTTCCCGCAAAACCACCTTTGTCCTCCAAAGCTTAGGATAGCTGTCTTTCTTTGAAATCTCATACAACATTTTACTGACCACTCTGTATTTTAGCTGTTTCTTTATGTCTCTCTCTTTCTCTCCTGCCAGATTATTAAGGTCCTGGAAGTTAGAATTCATATATAATTTACACTAACCATAGTACTTACCAGAATGTGGCACATTATAAGCATTAAATAAATACTTTTGAATAAATGGATTTGAGGATAATGTTCTAAATTATGTCAGGTTTTACATGAGGCTGCTTTTTAAAATATAGGAAGTATATATTCATTCTTAATTTTTTTATATTTGGCACATTGTTTGACAGATATTGCCTATGTTTTCAAGATGATTTGTACTATTGAAAAGGATATGTATAGAAAACCCTAAATTGACTGAAAATTCATACATATGATTATTTTTTTCAGATGAAAGTAGGTCAGAGTGGGAAATAGTATTCAGAATTAGTACGTGACATCTACATATATTTTACAATAAAACAGAGATTCCCAGCATGAAGTTAATTTTTCCTTTTTTTTAAGAGTAGAAAATAGATTGTGTTGTAAATACTTTCTTTGTCTCAAAAATTTAAATAGTATTTAAACATCTAAAATGTTTGGCAGTAATTTCCAATACAAACATAGAGTTAAAAAACTAGGGTCAGTTAGGATGTTATATGTATCAAGAAGGAGTTTCTAAGCGATATTGTTTACAGTAAGTAAAGTGTTTGATTTCCACAATAATGTAATTTCTTAAGTATGCATTATTTGGTATTTTTAGTCCCCTATCCCACTGTTGTTTCTCTTTGCTCTTTGAAAGAGGCAGTAATCAGAAATGCATAGACTTTTGTGGTTAGTTGGATAAAATTGGTAATATCATAATCAATGGTTATAATGTATATGGCAACAAGTGAAATTCTTAGCGTAAATATAACAGGAATGTTATTAAAATAATTTCAAGTGACTTCGGGATATTTTAAAATCTTGCCTAAATATTTCAGTTGGGCAGTTATGAATGTGAAGCTCAAACTGTTCTCTGGTATAGTGGGCCTTTCCTAGGGTGATCATTCAGACATTCTGGTTATTTGAATGCCAGATACCTGAAATTTTGCCTTCTCATATCAGATCAAAGATTGATTGAAATAATTTTTCATTATGGCTTAATCATGTCTTCAAAAATACTGCTAGATAAAGTCTTGGTGTTTTATCCTAAAATATTTATAAAAATTTAAATAGCCTGTCTGTTTTTATCAGTATAAATCATATCATTTTTATTACACTATAATGAGGATCAAACTGAGAATATTAATTAGGCATTACTCACTTATTGAAGACAAATTTTTGGATAAATATATCACAACAAATTAAACTGCCTCTTAACCAATTTCCTCCTGATTTTTTTGTGATATTTCAAAGGGCTTCTTAAAACTATCACATGAATAAGATTACTTGTAGGAATTTGCACTATTCAGGATTCTGAGTTGACAGTTTCCAAAACCAAAAGATAATATTTTCCTGATTATTAATTAGTTTAGGTTATATTAATATATTAATACACTTACTGAATATGCATCATCTTCTTTGCTTATTTATCTTTTGTCCATTTCCTTTTAGGTTTATTTGTATTTTCTTATTGACTTGTAGGAACAAATTATTATCTTTAGTTTGTTATATATATTTTAAACATATCCTTTAAGTTTGACTTATGTTTTAACTTTCTTTATGACATCTTTTAGAAAAAAATTCTTAATTTTAATTTATTTAAATTTATAATTTTTCCTTTAGCTTAAGTATTTTACATCTTGCTTAAAAATTCTTTTCATACTGCAGGGTCATATAAAATACTTCCTTTCTTGTAAAATTTTAAAGATTTTTACTAGAGATTTAATTGTATAACAATGTGAATTTTTTAACAATAGAATAGGTAACGATTTTCATTTAGAAAATTTTTCTCAACATCAATTTTATTGCAAAATTCAGTCATTTCTTAGAAATAGCTATGCTGTATCAGTTATATATCAGTCATATATCAAGTTTTTGGAATGATTATATCAGTTTCTGGCCCCTGCATTTCATTGGTTAATTTTACCTCTGGATTACAATAAATCATTTCACTAATTTGCCTGGTTCATACTATATTTTGATATCTGATATGGTAGTTCTCTCCTTTTTTTCCTTTATAGACATCTCTGGCTATTCTTGCCATGTATAAATTTTATAATAAGGTTACCATATTCTATGCAAAAATCTATTGTGATTTCAAGTAATTGCATTCATCATTTTTTATTATGTAGATGAATTTAATCTCTTCAGGAGTGTGTTTTGGATTCTATTGTATCTACTACACTAAAAGCATAAGATAATCCCAGCAGTATAGCAAATACTAAGACCTGTTTAGAGAAGAGAACTAAGTAGGAGGTAAACAGGGAAGATGGGCAAATTGATGAAAACTTAACATTAAATTATTGATTCTGTAACATGCAGTCAGGAGCTGCATAATGTTTCCTCTACTCTATATGCTGCTCTACTGCATTAACAGGCGATGATTATGTGTTTTGCTCTGAACAGTGGAACTTCAGCAAACATAACACAAGCAAAGCTTTGTTAAGCATCTGCCCATGGAGATTCGTCCTTTTAGAACGCTCTCCCAGCCACTAGACATGCGAGTGAGGCCATCTTTACCACTTTTCCCAGTTGAGTGAGCAGATGTGTGCATCCACATTTTTGGCCCCAGGCAAGAACCAACAAAATTTCCCAGCTGAGCCCAGAAAAAATTGCTCAGTGGTAACCAAATAAACGTTTGCTTTAGCCACAAAGTTTTAATGTGTGTGTTTGTATATATGGGTATAGCAACAGATAACAGAAAAAACAACAGTTACTTTTATGAAGGTATCTTCATTAGAATAACAGAGACCAAAGGCAGATTTCAATGAATAAGTGGAGAAGCAGAGATACTAAATTCAGACAACTCTTCAGAGGTTAAGTGCAACAGTAAGAAAAAAGTGAAAAAAGTGAAAAAGTGTTTAAAGGTATGTATGGGGTAAAATTTTTCTTTTGAGAACAGGAGAAACATTGATATTTTCAATGGGACAGGAGTGATAACAAGATGTTTGAAAGAGGCCTGAGAGATGGAATGTAGATAAAGGCATTAGCCATTGATGGGGAAAGAAAAATCTTCCACGAAAAGGACAAAAGAAACAATGTCTGCAGAATTCTGTTCATACATAGATAACAGGAGTTTGAGGTATTTCTGTTATTATGTCTTCCATTTGCGGGGGAAGTAAGAGATAAATGAGTAGTTAGGTGGAGGACTTGGAGACCTGCACAAAGCAAAGGATTGGAGTAGATACCAGAGAATATTACTAGAGAAAGTTCTGGTTGACAAACAGCATAAGTTCAGAACACTAATAAAAGTCCCACTAAGGTTAGAGAGCATGAATGTATAATATCTCAAATTTGAATTATTGTGCAGTGTTCTTTACTGCTATTCAGCAGGCTGTGTGTAGGAGAGGAGATGGCAGAGCATCAGAGAAATCTCTCCAGGGTTGGCATTTTTCCAGACAGTAAGGATGATAGGATAAAAATGTAAAGGAGCAAATATACTAATTTAAGAGATGACAATTCATCTCCTAGGCAAGGAAATAGAGGAAAATGATAAAATGGGAAACAGTGGCTATGTCAGGATTCTAAGTATCCTTAAGTTTCCAATGAAATATCATTGATAGCTCAAAGTATCAGTCATTTGGTCAAGAGGGTCAGATGATTAAATATTAGTTTTCAAACTTAAAAACAAAGATGAAATTGTGTAATCATAGCAAAGTTTTCCAACTAAAATTATAAACATTTTCACAATCAAGTGTTTTGGCCCTCCTAGCTGACATGCTGTCAGGACAGATGACACAGCACAATGGTAAGTGCGATGCTCTTAGAGCTCACGTACGCCTGGTCTGAATCCTGGCTTTGCCACTGACTGTGGCATCTGGGGAGAAACTAACCTGTAGAATCATGTTCCTCATCTGCAACTGGGGATAATGGTAGTTTCTACCTTGCAAGGTTTCAATAAGGAGTCAATAAAATCATGCATATTAGGCCTATGATATACAGTAAGCACTTAATAAAGTTGAGCTTCATCATCATTGTTATTGATGATAATGTTACTTCTGTATAATATAATCTTTGTATTTTAAAGAATGATTTCTAAATATAGATGGCCCCAACTTAAGATACTTTAACTTGCTATATTTTGACATTATGACAGTGCAAAAATGATACCCATTCAGTAGAAGCTGTACTTTGAAGCTGTAATTTAAATCTTTTCCTGCACTAGCAGTATGTGGCAAGATACTCTCTAGTGATGCAGAGAGTTACACACAACTCCTTGTCAGCTATACAACCACAAGGATAAACAACCAATACCATACAGCAGCAATTTTCTACCTTTTTCATGTCATGGCACACATATACTTATTATTAAAGTCTCATGGCACACCAAAAACACACCATATTTTTTGCTGATCTAAAACAAATATTGACATAATTTTTATTTATTCACACAAGACAAATATTGCTGCATTGGCTATTGTCATTTTTTTTAATTTGGCAATCTAAGGGAAAAGAGGTCAGTGCCTCCAACTAAACAGTCAAGTATTGCATGATTTAAAAATTCTTGCAATAACTTTGTCCAGCTGTAGTCTAATGTAAGTATTCTGAGCATGTTTAAGGTGATGCTTAGCTATGATATGCAGTAGGTTAGGTGTATTAAATGCACTCATCAGGATGTAACCCCATCGTAAGTCAAGGAGCATTTGTACTTTGTTTTATGCCATTCCTCATGGTTGCATCTTAATGACTTGAATTGACTAAAGAGAAAAATTTCAATTCAGTAGAAATCATTCCAAATTAAATAAAACTATCTCTACTCTATGAGAATAAGGTGGCAGAAAAATAAAACAAAACCTTAATTTCTATGGGAAGTTATCCAGGCAATTATTTTCATCATTTTGCAGTGCTTTCTCATTCTTTGCAAAAATAAATGTAGAGAAAATGTTCATAGTAACTCTACTCCGAAGAAGTTTCTTTTCAAGATTCAGAATTGCAGTTAAACTGCTGAGTGATGGACAAGCTTATGGCAGATGCATTTCTGCTCATCAGAGGTTCTACGGTATTTATTCAGACACAAAGGAAACCACTGTGACGTAATGAGCGAACAAACTAATGGTGGATCCAAAAAAAATGGATCTTTCATTCATCTAGCCTGTATCCCATACCCAAAGTGGCAGCTTTTCAATTACTTACAGAGATTGATCTAATAAAAGGTTAAACTTATCCTCATAAAAAACTAACAAGCTTTATCCCAAAAAGACACTCCACACCCATCGGCAGTCTCAGCGGCCCTAGGAGACCATTACCTGTTTTGTGTCTCTAAAGACTGGCCCCTTGTGGACATTTCGTGTTAATCAGATCATATAATTTGCAGTCTTTTGTGATTATGATGATAGTTATATAACTTTGAAAATACACTAAAAGCCACCGGATTGTACACTTTATTTTATTTTTTTAAAGATTTTATTTATTTATCTTTAGAGGGGAAGGGAAGGAGAGGGGGAGAGAAATATCAATGTGTGGTTGCCTCCCATGTGTCCCCTGCTGGGAACTGGCCTGCAACCCAGGCATGTGCCCTGACTGGGAATCGAACCATGATCTTTGGTTCACAGGCCCACACTCAATCCACTGAGTTACACCAACCAGGGCCCAGATTGTACACTTTAAATGGCGAACTTTATGGTATGTAAATTATCTCAATAAGCAGTGTTTAAAAATCAAGCAGTTCCGAATCACTGGGTCAAAAGGCAGTTAGTTCCATTTTCAGTTTTTTGAGGAAATTCCATACTGTTTGCCACAGTGGCTGCACCCACAGTCTGCATTCCCACCAACAGTCCATCAGTAAATAAGTGGATTGAAAAACTGTGGTACATTTACACAATGGAATGCTACACAGCACAAAGACAGAAGGGATTCCTACCTTGTGCGACAGCATGGATGGAAGTGGAGAATATTACGCTAAGTGAAATGAGCCAGTCAGTGAAAAACAAATAGTATATGGTCTCACCTATAAGAGGAACCTAATGAATAAAAATAAACTAATGAGCAAAATAGAACCAGAGGCATGGAAATATGGAACAGAATGACAGTGACCAGAGAGGAGGAGGGGAAGGGGATATTGGTGGAAAGGAGGAGAAGGGATAGTCAAAGAACATGTATGAATGACCCACGGACATGGAGAATGGTGTGGGCACTGACTGTGGGAGTGGGATGTGGGCCAGGCAGAAGACAGCAAAGGAGGAAAATGGGACAGCTGTAATAGAATAACAATAAAAATGTTTTAAAAATCAGTTTGTAGAGAAACATATGAACACTTGAGACAAAAGTAAAAATGTTGCAAATTTAAAGAAGAGAAAAAATGTCTTGGTTTACACAGGGCATCACTTTCTTTCTGCCCTTTCTGCCCTTCCACTCTATCCCATCAAAATTATAATCATTGAGTCGCCAGGAAAAACCGAACTTCATAGGAAGGAAACATCACTGTGGACTGAGCAAACTAAAAGTCAAGAGCATTGAACTCCCAGATTTGTGGGCCTTGGTGGGAACTAGTTAAATAAGCCTATTCTTGGGCAAAGACCCGCTTCTTTCTCTCGTGCTGACTGCTGAACACTTCATGGGCCAGTCTGTCCTCATCACTGCACCAAAATTTTCCAACAGTTGGAAAATGAAAACATGAGAATTAAAGAATTTACAGAAATAATTAAGCCAATTGTCTGCTTTGTCTCTCAACCCTAAAGTCCAGAAGAATCAGAAAATCTGCAACTCAAAATAAGAATTATTTTGTGCAGCTCTCGATGGGGTGCACAGTGGAATTCGGGGCCACAGCTCCAGCTGTTTATCATCCAGTTGTTTCCTGTGCTTTGTTTTGCTCGCTGTGCACAATCATCCCCCTGGAAACTAGAAGAGGAGGAAGCTCCATTGTTCCCGCAGCACTAAACAGGTACAAGACAGAGCCTGGGATTGTAAGTGATGAAAGAATAACATGAAAAATGTTTATCTCCTCTCAAAGGTACGATCTGTTGACAACTTTTATTGGGTAGAATATATTTTAAAAGATTTTATTTATTTATTTAGAGAGAGGGGAAGGGAGGGAGAGAAACGTCAATGTGTGGTTGCCTCTCACATAGCCCACACTGGGGACCTGGCCCACAACCCAGGCATGTGCCCTGACTGGGGATCAAACTGGCGACCCTTTGGTTCACAGCCCGAGCTCAATCCACTGAGCCACACCAGCCAGGTGGGTAGAATATTTTTAAGTGATAAAAATGTTGAGGAGCAATACTTTTAGCTCCATTTCACTCAGGCATTCTGGAATCATTAAAATGTACCGAGATACACGCTACAAAAATTCAGTATTTTCTGCAAGATAAGTATTCATTTTAAATATTTCTTAAATAAGTAATCCACTTTATTTGAACTCAGGTTAAGGCTTAGGTTAACTAATTCTGAATTATTATCTGTAGAAAAATATCATACATAATATTTCCATAAAAAATCCATATGTGTTCACCTTTTTGGAAATAAAATCTTTGTTTATCAGAAATTCACAAGCTAGTTTTTATGTATTTCTTTCAATTCCTGTTTGCTTCATTTTATTTAACTGAAATTTTGCAAGAAGTGTGAATGTAAAGTTGTCTAACTAACATTACCAAAAGTTCCCCTTTTCCAAATAATAATGGGAAGTTCTTTTCTCATTTTAGTAGGTTAGTCAGAAAGGAAACATCTTTAAAGAGGGGAAGTAGCTACCAGTTCTCAATATATTAATTCAATACTAGATAAGGAAATGTCTGATCAGTAGTTGTAGTGGCCTAAACAAAAATGCAGCATGAGAAACTTAGGTAAATAGACTATATTTACCAGTTCAACACTAGCAAATTTAACTAGCAAATATACAGTCAAAAGTAAAATATTTTTTAAATTTAGAACATAGAAAGTCTATAATAGGTCTTGAAATTAAAAAAGATTGCGATCATTTATTTCACAAAAAATTAGATTAAATGTATATGGATATTTATTTACTTATATACACATTATGTTATCATTATTAGAGTTTTTTTCCTAGAAGTGTGTTTATTTAACATTCTTATTTTGTGTGTTTCATGTTGTCAAAAATGCCAACTAACACTCTATATTAATGAGAATTAAGGCCTTCTTTTGCCCTTTAGAGTCATAAAACAGAGGCTAAAATGGGCTTTGGAGTCAGATGGAACTCGGTTCAAATTTCAACCTTAACGCTTGCTACCTGTGCCATGACATACGAATTACTCGATTTGTCTAAGTCTTAGAATTAGAATCTTCACCAGTAAAGTAGGATTTCTGTAAAGGACAAACATAAAAATACATATGTATTAAGTGCCTAGAAAATAGCAGATGTTTGGTAAAGGGTAGCTATACAATACAAGGCGGATAGATGCCTCAGATGAACCCAGAATAAAAAAGGCTCTGTTTCAGGACCTCATTTATTTTTTTCACTCTGCAGACATTTATGTAGTGCCTACCACCTATTAGGCTCTTAGGTAGGCACCAGAAGACAGCACTAACAAAGAAACAACAGAAATAACATGATACTAAATAGGGTGATACAAATAGTATTATAGAAATACCCATCGCTAATATATACGGAATTCATATTGTATGCTGGCACTTTCACACGGTATCTTCATTCTCATTCAAGGTCACAGAATGTGCAGCTATAAAGGCTGTGGTTTTAACAAATGCGGTATAATGCTTTTCTCAAAGGAAACAAAACTCTAGACCAAGCATCACAAGTGGCCCACCAGAATCTACTCACTAACAGTGAAGGAAGAGAAGTAACACCGGTCTCCGGCAAACTTACCCCTCCAGATTTGGACACTGAAATTGTGTATTAATTGCTCAGTAATATAATCTTTAAAAAATCTGAAAAGGTTTTTATTATTTTTAAATCATCCTTTGAAAATAATTGAAAGTTACGATGATTTCAAGATTGAACCCCCTTCAGAATAATAAAGGCAAAGTAAAAGTTTAAAAAGACAAAGAAAGAATAATTATATCTTCTCTTTCAACAGACCTATCAAGTATTTCTTGATACAAAAATAACTCATTTAAAAATAACACACCATCCTTTTATATACCAATTTACTCATCTAATCACCTAATCAGTTTAGTGTCCAAAAACAGGGTGTAAATACTATGTAATTTATT
>PVKM010005209.1:0-48710 GCA_004027735.1 Carollia perspicillata
CACTTCTATCTCCCTTACACTTCTTCCTTTTTAATTTTTTCAGCATTTATCATTCTTAGACATATTTTGTATATATTGGTTTTTATGTTTACTGACTTTCTCTAAGGGCTAGAATGAGAGCTCCAAGAAACCAGGGACTTGGTTGATTTTGTTGACTGCTGTATCACCAGTTCCTAGGGAAGAGGTGACCTTGGCCCTATCCAAACAATATATAACAGAGTCTCGATTGGGAAAGATATTGCTTAAGGAATTAAGAGCTGCTAGACAGATGAAACAGCAGTCTACTATTTTTGATGTATTGGTTTCTGGATCCCTCATACAGGGACACGTATAGTTGCACACATATGCTCTTCCCCATGTATGATTTTAAAGAACTATCTAGTTGTAACTAAAAATGCACTCACTGCTCCCTACTGGGAGACACATCTTGACTCTTCTGGCTAATGCATATACTCCCAATTCCAGATATGTTTCCCTTGACATCAAGTCCAGGTGTGGCTCCACATGATTTAACAAGGAATTGGTTACAAATTTAACTGTTCCTAACACTGTCCTGGGCAGGAAGAATGAAAAATCTTTGCTTTAATAGGGAAGATGGCTTCTCAGTGAGCCCAACAGAAGATTCTGCCTTGTTCATGGTTTTCCATGACCACAACTGAAGTCGATGGAGAAGAATTTCTCTTTTAGAAGCTGAACCATGTTAGCCTCTCACCGCTGTAGGTGTGACTTGCTCAGGGGCAACACACAGAGAATTGATTGCTGGGCCTAAATTATGAACAATGAGAAGCCTTTGTTTACCAAACCTGGCCATTTTCTTTTTCTTGGCAATGAAAATCCTGTAAAAGTCTAATCAATTGCTATTTCATCAAATTCTCTTTTCACAAAGAATCAGCTGTCCATCACTCTTGGTGTTCTTATCTAGTCATGGTCCTTAAATATCTACTCCATTACATTTCACCCTTGCTTTCTTTTGAAGTTTCTGTTCCTTGGAAACTGGATTGAGAACTCTGTCCATTTCCCTAACCCTCCTATCATTGGCTTTACTTTTGTTCCTTAGATTATTGGGAAAGTATGGGGTGGTAGGACTGGTCCCTAAGCTTTTTCTCTGTGGATGGTGTTTATATTGTAATCATTACTTTTCTCAGGCTGCAGTATGTTGCAAAAAGGGTTTTGGAGAGACCTGTCAGATCATGCTCATCCATTTCTCTGCCTCTTCCCATAGCACAACTTAATTCTTCCCAAGTCCTCGCCTCCTACACTTACTTTTTCTTATACTTTATTTGGCTTGTCACCGCCTTACTAGGCTTTTGTAAATTCTGAAAAATGCATGATTAATATGACCCTTAGTATTCTCGAATTTCTTGCTCAGGGTAAATAATATTTCTTATAACAAAAATTCTTGCTCTTACCTTCTCCTTTTTCAAGCGATATACCAGTTTAAAGAGTCTCCTTTCAGCAACATGTACTGAA
This sequence comes from Carollia perspicillata, assembly GCA_004027735.1. Taxonomy (NCBI): domain Eukaryota; kingdom Metazoa; phylum Chordata; class Mammalia; order Chiroptera; family Phyllostomidae; genus Carollia; species Carollia perspicillata. The sequence goes on from PVKM010005209.1 coordinate 1,471, forward strand.
GTAGCACAATATAACATTACAATATTTTTCTACCACATTTCTTAAGTTTCCAGTCCAGGTATGAGTATGTGTTGCAAGATACAAAATATGTAAATATAAGATCATTCCAAAACTAACTACTTTCTCTGAGCATAGTAAAAGAAGGAAAACTTCATCATTCTTTTAATGAAGCAAGAATAAATTGATATAAACACCTGATGAAAATTATCCCCCAAAGAAAACTACAGCTTATCAATTCCAAATTTATAAAGCAGATATTAGCAAACAGATTCTAAGACCACTTAAAAAAACACACCATGAGAGAACTCTTGGTCCAGATGGAGGCATAGGTAAATATGCTTTGTCTCCTCATGCAACCACAGAGAGAATTCCAACTAAACCTCAAAACAAATAATACCCAGAACTGTCAGAAGATCGAAATTTATAGAAGTCTGATAACCAAAGATTCAAAGAAGCCACATTCATCCAAATGGGTAGGAGGGGCAGCGAGGTGGAGATGGGTGGAAAGGTGAGGAGATGCAGAGCAGTATAGAGAGGTGGCAGCAGTGGCAGAACAGGTGGTCCCACGTTCACATGTGGTGGAAAAAAATTGAGAAGTATATATTGGGACTGAGCCATCCCAGTCCCAGGCCAGACCACACAGCCCAGAGTTCCAGTGCTGAGAAGGTAAATCCCCATAACTTTTGGCTGTAAAAACCAAAGGGGGTTGGGACAACAGAAAAAATTGCCAGGTTTTTAGGAGACTCCACTTAAAGGGCCCGCACTGTCTTAGAATTTGCGCAAATCCACACACTCTGGGATTCAGCACCAGGACAACAGCTGTAAGGGTGCCAGTTGCATACTGGAAGTGGGATGAAGTGACTGGAAATGGGGTGAGTGCTGGGAAACCTCTGGAAGCCAGGTAGCAGCACTATCCCCTCTGTAAACCTGCCCCCCACATAGAACCAAGCAGTGGAATAGGTTGCCCCATCCTGGCGATCATCTAAGGCTCCACCCCACACAATTTATAGGTGCTTTTCTACAGTAGGCTACACTCCCAAGGCAGGGAATCAAAGCAGCTCTACCTAATACACAGAAACAAACACAAGGAGACTAACAAATTAGGAGGCAAAGAAATATGATCCAAATGAAAGAACACAACAGAACTCCAGAAAAAGAACTAAAGAAAATGGAGATAACCAATGTATCAGGTGCAGAATTCAAAATACTGGTGATCAAGATGCTCAAAGAACTCATTGAGCCCTGGCTGGTGCGGCTCAGTGGTTGAGTGCCAGCTTGTGAATCAAAGGGTTGCCAGTTCAATCCCCAGTCTAGGGCACATTCCTGGGTTGCTGGCCAGGTGCCCAGTGGAGGATGCATGAGAGGCAACTACACATTGATGTTTCTCTCTCTCTCTTTCCCTCTTCCTTCCTCTCTCTAAAAAATAAAGTAAATAAAAAATTTTTAAAAGAACTCATTGAGTACAGCAACAACATAAAGGAGGAAATGAAGGTTACACTAAATGAAATAGAGAAAATCCTACAGAGAACCAACAGTGAAGGGGAGGAAGCCAGGATTCAAATCAACAATTTGGAACATAAATAAGAAATAAGAATTCAACTAGAACAGTAAGATGGAACAAGAACTCAAAGAAAAAAACCTAACCCCCAAACAAAGATAGTATAAGAAGCCTCTGGGACATCTCCAAATGTACCAACATCTGAATCATAGGGGTGCCAAAAAGAGGAAAGAGCAAGAAATTGAAAACTTATTTGAAAAACATAAAGAAAGAAAACTTTCCTAATTTGGCAAAGGAAATAGTCGTACAAGTCCAGGAACCACAGAGATTCCAAACAAGTTGGACTCAAAGAGGACCACACCAACACACATCATAATTAAAATGCCAAAATTTAAAGATAAAGAGAGAATCTTAAAAGCAGCAAGAGAAAAGCAGAAGTTATCTACAAGGGAGTTCCATAAGACTATGGGAGGCTCCCAGCAGACTATCAGCTGATTTCTCAAGGGAAATTTTGCAGGCAAGGAGGGACTGGCAAGAAGTATTTAAAGTGATAAAAAGCAAGGACCTACAAGTTAGATTACTGTATCTAGCAAAGCCAACATTCAGAATTGAAGGGCAGATAAAGTGCTTCTCGACAATATAAAACTAAAGGAGTTCATCATCACCAAGATATTATTACATGAAATGTCAAAAGGACTTGTTTAAGAAAAAGAAGAAAATCAAAACCATGACCATTAAACTATGGCGAAAACTATGACCATTCTGTGGCAAGAAATTCACAATTATCTGCAATTTGATCTAAAAGAGCAAACAAGCAGAACAAGAACAGAATCATAGATATGGAGATCATTTGTAGGGTTATCAGCTGGGAGGGAGAGTGGGGAGAATGGAGGGAAAGGTGCAGGGATTAAGAAGCATAATTGGTAGGTGCAAAATAGACAGGGGGAGGTTAAGAGCAGTGTAAGAAATGGAAAAGCCAAAGAACTTATATGCATGACACATGAACTGAACTAAGGGGGGATTAATGGAGGAAAGAAGAGTACTGGGTGGAAGGGGCGAAGGGGGAAAAATTGGGACAATTGTAATAGCAAAATTAATAAAATATATTTAAAAAATGCATCATGACCAAGTGGAGTTTATTTTAGGAACGCAAGGATAGTTCAAAAGGAATATAATTAATATAATTTAACATACTAATAGAGCTAAGGAGAAAACATTATTTGACAAAAAAAGCATTTGACAGTATGAACAGTTATTAATATAAACTACATAATCAATTTTAATTTGATAATTACTTTCTTAATCTGATTATATATTCATCTACATATGCACACATACTTAAGTCCAGAAGAGTCAACATTTTACTGAATGGGAAAACACTAGAGGCTTTTCTTCTCTGCTGAAGTATGGAAAAAAACAGGAATTTCCTCTATCTACTATTTAATACAGTATAAGTCAATAAATTTGCTAAGTGAAACCAAATAAGAACATAAAAATGTGACAGAAAGAAATAAACTTTTTGCATAAATGTGGTTATCTGGAAAAGTAAAAATAATTGGTAGAAGCACTACTATGAATAATAAAGAAATTTAATAAAATTAAATTGTAAAATGTTATTCAGCAATCAATAGCCTGGGCCTGTCTGATGTGGCTCAGTTGTTTGGAGCATCCTCCCATAAACCGAAAGGTCTCAGGTTTGATTCTCGGTCAGGGCACATACCTAGGTTACAGATTCAGTCAGTCCCTGGTCAGGGTGAGTACAGGAGGCAACTAATCAATGTTTCTCTCTCACATCAATTTTTCCATCCCTCTCTCTAAAATCAATAATCATGTCCTCCAGCGAGAATTAAAAATAATCAACAGTCTGGCTATATTCAAATATAATTCCAAACCAGTTGGAAGAAATAGTGGAAAATAGACTCCTGTTACAATGCCAAAAATAAAATATCTAGGCACAAACTTAACTAGAAATAGGTAAAAGCTATTATAGGAAGCAATAAAAAATTCCTAAAAGACCTACGAAGTACAAAAGTATGCATGCATTAACCTCAAGAAATTGCTTCTTAAAATTTTTCCCATAGATACACTGCTGAAACAAAAGGAAAGAAATTATGCATATACACTATTCATTGCCACACTATTTGTAATAACAAAAGACTGAAAATAACCCCATGTCCATTAATAGTGGACTGATTTTAAAAAGGCACATTCATACAAAAGACTACTCTGAAGCTGTAAAAAGGGATGGGAAAGATCTCTATCCATTTATGGAGTGAGTGACAGAATACATAGTAAGTTAAAGAAAGCAGTATGAAAATAGTGTGTACAGAGCGCTTCCTTTGTATAAGACGTGGATGGAATAGGTGATGGAGAGACTCTAAGATAACCCCCAGTGACCTGTGCCTCCTGGTCTTCATGCTCTTGTACAACACCCTTAAGCGTTGGTGGACACTGAGTTGTTTGAGAGCAATAGCATATGACAAATATGATGGGATGTCGCTTCTGTGAGTATGTTATTTTTCTCTGCCTTATTAGTATGCAGGGGTTCTTTATAGCTTCTGGATTATGCAGGGGCGGGTGAAAGTAGATTTATAGTTGTTCGTGTGGAAAAAGATGTGGAGGTTATGATGATTACAATAGCTTTATTAACTCTGTGTTTCCCATGCTCACAACTGTAAACCTATTTTTTCTCACCTCTGTACATACATATACTTTTCCCTCTTATTTATTCTTTTTGATATAGATGTTTTTAATTTTAATGATGTTAAATTTTAATGTTAATATTTTCTTTTATGATTAGTTTTTCTGTGTATTCTTTTTAAGAAATCTTTGACTATCTGAGGGTTATGAATATATTCTCTTACATTCTCAAAGATTTTATCTTTACCTTTCACATTTAGGTTTATCGGCCTCCTCAAACTAAGTTTCTTTGATATGAATTAGAGATCAATAATCCCTTTTTTTTCCATGGAGATACCCATGTCCCAGAGCCATGTACTGAAAACATCATCCTTTCCCTACAGAATTGAAACAATCTCCTAACTGGTCTAGGAGAGGTCTTTTTTGCCTCTAATTTTGCCCCTTCTAGAGTCGGTTCTCCATGTAGTACCAGGATGATTTTTTATAATTGTGCATTGTACAATGTTATCTTAAAGCTCAAACTCTCCAATAACTTTCCATCACAGTCTAAATAAACTTAGAGAATCCCACAACCCACAGGAATCTGTTACCTGGTTCCCACACAACTGGATTCCATGTTTGACCTCATGTTCTGCCTCTCTTTCCATCACTCATTCTGCACCAGCCACACTGGCCCCTTGCTCTTCCTTGAACTCTCTAAGTGTCTTCTGCCTCAGGGATTTTAAACTAGGGCTTCCCTCTATTCACATAACCCACTAAACTACAGCACCTCCAATGTCATTTCCCTGAAGAGGCCTCCTCTGAACAGTTTGTTCTCAATGGTCTGTAACAGCACCATTTCTCTACTTCTACACTGTTATTTTTCTTTCTGGCACATGTCACCCCCTGTCATCACACTTGTTTGACTATTGCCTGGTGAACCCCACATGAGAATGTAAGCTCCACAAAGGCGAGGGCTTTGCTGTATTTACCTCTGTCCCGCAACACTAGGATATCACCAGCTATAGAGCAGGAGCCCACGCAATACTTGTTAAATGAATTACTGAATAAATAGAAAAATAAAAATTAATGTTGTGATGTAGAATGACATGAAAGGAAGTGGAGAGAAATGGAGGATTGAAAATGTTCCTCTCTCTTGCCTTTGAGCTTTTAATTAGTTTATATTTCGATGCTGCTGCTTCCTACATGAGCTGTGCTGTTGCACGTACAGCAAAGTGCAGACAGGTTTGGGTTCAAATCCTGATTCCATTATGGGCCAGTTCAGTGATCTTTGAAACTGTCTGAGCCTTAAATTTCTTATCAAGTGAAAGTTAAAAATACCTGCCTTGCCATGTCATTATTTTTAGTATTATAAAATGACTTACGTAAAACATCTACCCAGAGGTATTTATGTAAGATTGTAAAAATTATAACCATTGTTATTATTATATCATTTCTTATTTGTAAATTAAATGAGAACATCATTTATTTAAAAAAACCTCTCTTTACATTTTCCACAGTTGCTAGTAGATTTTTTTTTGCACAAATTAAGAACCCAATAAATATTTGTTGAACAAATGAATAGAGGCAGACAAGCTCATAAGAAGTGGAATTGCGGCAGAAATCTGTTTCCTTCTTTCTCTTTATATCTTACATCAATTTATTGATTAATAATGGAATTAATCTATTCTTGGGCTAATTAGAAAAATCTTTGGATTAAAAAAATCCCCATTTTACAAAGTCTGTTAGTCCTTACAAAATATCTTTGACGTTTTTTCTTTTTTTTTACTTTAGAGCTAGAGCTTTTTGATTCCTTAGTATGCACAACTGCATATTTCAATGATTTTTTTTTTCAATAGGCAAAATGCAGCATCCTCTTCCCTTTTCACTTCTAAAACCTCACAAGCTGTTAAAATGTCCATCCCTTCTGCTCCATTTCCTCACGAAAATCCTATCACATACCATATGAATTTTTAACCCTAACACCTGTCTACCCACATGGTTCCAGAGGGGTAAATTAAAAACAACAATAAAGCCGGCACATTTCCCTATGCAACTATCCCACAAAGTCTGTAAAACAGTTTTCAACACTGACCGCCTACCGTACACATAACCCCAGTGTCCAGAAGAACACAAATTTTATGTGCAAAGATAATTGCTTTTTCACTTTCCTTGGTTCCTGAGCAAGGATTTTGTGGTTCTTCAATTTGTATAGCCTCCAAAAGCTGAATTTGTTGTTTTTGCCTCCGCATTCAGGTGCAAAGCAATCCTTTAGGCCACAGAAGAAACTGTTCTGGGAGGTTTGCTTCACCCTTAGGGTGTGGTGTATGGCAGTAAAGAATTTAATTTGATTCAGTAATTAAATAAATGCTTAATATTATAATTTCCTTATTCTTGTATTGGGACTGGGTAGAGAAACCTTTAAAGAAAGCTTCTGTGTGAAGCCCTAGCTCTGTGCATATTTGGATTTCCATATACTGGGGATCAGTTAATGCCTCTGTAGGAGAGCTCCTGGAGTGACTGACTGACTCGCTTCTCTTCCAAGCATCCTTTAGTATTGCGTACACGTTTACATTAACCTCATTTATGTTTTCATTCTGATGATCCAGTTGGGAATCAAGGGGAAATTATGATGTGTGGGGGTAACCCACTCTAGTGGGAAGGGTATTACCGACATTGTTTAGAATTGCTGGTACATGGTGATTTTAAAAAAAGGACCAACTTTTAGTTGATTTTATCATCATTTAAAAATTTTCTATAGGCATTGTTATTGCTGGCTCTCAGGGCACACCACTAGCAACTCCCACCTCTGTCCACCCACTGCACACACACACTTTCCGTTGTCATACTACTATTAGTTTGCCACCACTGATGTCTTGAGAGATACTGAAGTTTATCATTGGGAGTTCAATTCAGCAGTAAGAAGATGACTATTTTGAGGGGTAGAAGAGAAAGAGTTATCTTAATCTCACTCTATGTTAGGTATTTTATTTAGGGAATTATATTTAGTTGGGTTTTCTTTTTTCTTGGTTAATTCTCTTGTCTTGGGAAATTTCATGCTTAAGAAGCTTGCTGGTTAGTCAAAGTGTCACAGGTTGGCACAGGTAACCAGGTTCTTGGTGATTGGGACAAAGGATTGAACTGAACACCCAGAGCTTGTAGCAGAGAACATGGGAGCAGGCCAACTCCAAGCAGAGATTGACCTCATGGGCTAGAGGGACTCTATTCTTATAGGGTGGACAATTCCTGGCTAGTTTGGTGGGCTTTTACCACACACGTGCAAGTAGTTGTATTGCTTTAAAGCTACTGCGTATGTGGTCTCCCGTGATTTTCCCTGATTAGGCACCAGGGAAGGGGGTCCCACAATGTTACCAAATTGACTCCCCCTTCTCCTGGGGTCCCCCTGTACTAGGTTCACCTTGCTTATTGCCAGAGAATTATAGCTCTCCATGTTAGAAATTGATGAAAAGGAAAGGAATTATTTATTCAAGTTATACAGACTTAAGACTAGTGACTTAGTGTTTTCATCAAAATCCCAAAGTCCTTTAAAACACCTACAAACCCACAGTCCTTCCTTCCCCCCTTTTCCTGGTCTGGGGTACCATGTCTCAGGAAAAGAAATAGAAGTCCATGGCTCAGGCAGCCCCCGGTTCTTTCCAGTAATCTGTGCTCAGCTGGTAGGCCTCCCTCGGTTCCCGGCACCATCCCTGTATTGCCAGGATCTCCAGCTCTTGTTCCAAAACCACATGGCACCTTCTCATATCCCATGAACGCGAGTCTTTTCACCCCTTTCCTTTCTGCAGCATCTCTCCTGCATTCTTCCAAACTGCTAAGAGAGAGCTCTGCATCACTGCTACATCTTGCTTTCCAGCTTCCTAAGCTGTGTGGCAAAGGGAGACCCAAAGCCAGGTGATTCTTCCCTGCCAAAGCCTTGTGGTGATTCTTTGCTAAAGCTGCTTGGTGATTCCTGTCATGGCTGCCACACCTGGGTTTTAATCCCAGCTCTAATCTTCCTCTGCAGCCCCTTTCCCGACTCCTCACATAATTGGCTATGCTTGCTAGCACTCCCATATTTTCCAGCTTTTCTGGGCTTCCATAGTAAGTCTGGGCAGGTGTGGCCCCGTGGCATGGGGTCAATCATCTCCAAACTCTCAGGCAAGCTCTGTAATCAGGGGGAGTTATCTCCCAGTTACATCTTGGATGGAAGTCACTCCTTTCTCCCAGGCTCAAAGCCTGGCCACAGCTATTTAGCATACCTATCAAACCAGTGAAAGGTTATAGATATGTTAATGACCATTCTAGAGGTTATCTGCAAAACTGTCGCTATGCAAAACAACTCATTGGCCCTGTTCCCTGAATCTCATCCCCCAGCTCAGACTTGTTTGGGTGAGGACATCCCATATATTTAATATTCCCTGGACACCCTTAGTTCTGGACTCCATTATAAATCCTTCTTTGGGGGGCCCCCTGGCTGCACCCTCTTACAAAAGGATTCAATTTATTAATAGTGTCAGTCTCCTGGTCTACACTTTTATTCCTGCTCAAAGGGTCACCAAGAAAGAATAAAATACAAACAATAAATTTGGTAGAGCAGCTTTGTGTGAAACAATGGTTTTATTACTGTTAGTATAATTTTCATGAGGCCAAGTTTAAGAACCTTAATTCAGTCACTTTCTTAGCTATATTTGACAGCCACAGAGCACAGTCCAATTCTTATCTTGATTATTCACCTGGAGAAAACATGTCCTCTTTCATAAGGTGTTTAGAGTTATAATGGACACGGGTACCATGGACTCCACTAACATTTGGAAAAGCAACTCAAAATAATATCTTGGCTAGTGATGTACCATATTTACCACATCTCAACTGCCTTTGACTATAAGATGCACCTTCATGATGACAACTATATATGATATGATGCTTTCTTATTGCTTAAATTTTATATTTTTATGTATTGAAAATAAGTTTTGATATCACACCTGTATATAAAAGGTGTGCTACATGTCCAAAACAGGTTTATATAAATATATATAACAAAATAAATTATTTGAGATATTTTTAGATTTTTCACACTCATGGTCTATTTTATTTGGGATCAGTTTAAAACTTGGGGTTGTCAATGTCTACATTTTTCCACACAATACTGTCCTCTATGTTGCTAAGAGTTTTGGTGAGTTGGATAAAACACTTCAACTTCTGTTTTTCTGACATTTATTTTTCCCTCTGATTCTATGTGTGTATGTGTTTTTTAATTGAAGAGGAGGGTCACCCGGCGAGGGACAGAAGGAGGTCCCTGATCGACAGCCAAGGAATCCAATAGCTCTCAGGGAACTGAATCCTATCAACAAGTGCTGAATGAGCTTCACTCTGTTCTGAATGTTTACGTTTTCCTCTAATTCCTGTGTTAAAATCCTAACCGCCAAAGGTGATCGTACTAATAGGTGAGGCCTTTGGAAGGTGATTAGGTTGTGAGAGTGGAGACCTTTTAAATGAGATCAGCACTTTTGTAAAAGAGACTCCTCAGAGGCGTTTAGTCCTTTGAACAACAAAAGGATACAGAGAGAAGTCTGCAATTCAGAAGAGAACCCTTCCCTGAATGACCATGCTGACTTCATGGTCTTGGATTTCCAGCCTCCAGAACTATGAGAAATAAATCTCCGTTTTTTATAAGCCGCCAGGCTGTGTTACTTTGTTATAGAAGCCCAAATGAGTCTAGAAGCTGATCCTACCCGGCCGGGACCTCAAGATCCCTGCAGCCCTGGCTGACACCTTAACCGCAACCTTTTAGGAGAGCTTAATCTAGAGGACCCACATAAGCCACATCGAGATTCCTGAGAAACTGTGAGATAATCAATGTGTGTTGTTTTAAGCCCTTAAATTTGAGAGTAATGTGTTACATAATAGACAACTAATACAAACCTAAAGGCTGAGGAGTCGCTTGGTCTGCATCCCACATTATCACAGATGGCAGTTTTGCCAAATGTTTTGCCACCTCAAAACGTGGATCTCATTGAATGTCTGATAATAATGTCCTTGCCAACTACCACCCAAATACTGGTCTGCTGCAAAATAGTTTTAGGTGTTTGTATGGAAGCCTTCTGTGTTCTGGACCAATTTCCATATTAAATATGGCAAAGTAATTTCTATAATAAATGTCCTCAGATTTTAGTGGTTCAACGTAGTAGAAGTATATTTCCTCCCTCATGTAGAGGTGCAGCGTAGCTGTTCCTGATTAATGGTGGGGGGATACCTCTTTATGATTCTTTGGGATCTGAAGACTTTTATACTTTATGGCTCTTCTTTCCCTTAGGTACCAAGAGGCTTTTCACCAGTGGACAGTGGAGGGAGTGTGCCTACTTCTTAACAACCTAGGCTAAAGTGACACACTTCAGGTTTTCTCCCATTCCATTGATGAAAACCTGTCCTGTGGCCACATATGATATAAGGGTGGCTAGGAAGTGTAATCTCTGCCTGGACAACCATCTCAGTGACAATTCCATACCCTGGAAGGGGGAGCACAAATTTCTAGTGGATAGTTAAGCATTTCTTCTAAGGCAGGAAGATACAATACAATTCAAACTTTATTGTTTTTATTAATTTAATCTTCATTGTATTTTCCCATTAAATTTAGCATCCTTGTTCTCCCTCTCCCCAGCAATCACAACACTGTTGTCCACGTCCATGAGTCCTTTTTTCTTTTTGTTCAATCCCTCCACCCACTAACCTCTACCCCACTATTTGTTGTTCTGCTCTCTGTCTATGATTCTGTCCCCATTTTCCTTGTTAGTTCAGTTTGTTCATTAGATTCCATACATGAGTGAAATCATATGGTATTTGTCTTCCTCTGACTGCCTTATTTCACTTATAGCATAATGTTTTCCAGGTCCCTCCATACTGTTACAGAGGGTACAATTTTATTTATCAGATATAGCTCCCCAGGCAAGGGAATAATAAATGGGACTAGATCAAACTAAAAAGTGTTTGCATGTCAAAGGAAATCACCAACAAAATAAAAAATACAACTTACAGAATGGGAGAACATATCCACCAATATATGTGATATCTGATAAGAGGTTAATATCCAAACTTTATAAAGAACTTACAAAACTCAACACCAAAAAAAAAAATCCCAACCCAATTAAAAAATGGACAAAGGACCTGAATGGACACTTCTTCAAAGAGGACATACAAATGGCCAACAGCATGTGAAAAGATGCTCAGTATCACTAATCATCAGAGAAAGGCAAATGAAAACCATAATGAGATACTATCTCACACCTGTCAGAATGGCTATCATCAATAAATCAACAAAAAACAAGTGCTGGTGGGAATGTGGAGAAAGGGGAACATTTTTGCACTGTTGGTGGGAATGCAGATTGGTGCAGACACTGTGGAAAACAGTATAGAGAGACTTCAAAAAATTAAAAATGGATCTGCCTTTTGACCCAGCAATCCCACTTCTAGGAATATATCTAAAGGAACCCAAAACACTAATTTGAAAGAACATAAGCACCCCTATGTTCATTGCAGCATTATTTACAATTGCCAAGATATGGAGGCAGTCCGAGTACCCATCAGTAGGCTAGTGGATAAAACAACTATGGGACATTCACACAATGGGATACTACTTGGCTGTAAAAACTCAGGCTTTATTGTTGATGTGTCTGACTTGTTGCTGTTTGCTGACTTTCTGGTTGGGACAGACTTAAGACCGGTCTCTCTGCTAAAGATCTTTGGTGCCCAAGGCTGAGTGGCACTTGGACAGGTGAAAACCAACAGTTAATGTTTCTCAGAATGAGGTACAAACTCTTTATCTTGTCATTTACAGCCTTCTATACACTAAAGTAAAGATATCTGTATAGATTTTAAATATCATCACTCTATTTCATGTGTCATAATTTCTGGCTAAATGACATGGATGCCCAGACCAGTCTCCATACTTTGAATAATGCTGTGTTGTTCTTCTAGAAGTATTTGTCCTTAAAAATCTTTTCTTTTAATGCTTAGGTCAAATGCTATCTTCTTCATAAAGCAACAATCTCTCCCTTTCAATCCTTTATTTTTACCTCTTTTGAACCTTCATATACCCACATACAGAGGGTAGTGTTTCCAAAACACAAGGAATAATTTTTTCCTCCTAAAATATATTTTTAAAAAGAGGAAAACAATGCATTTATTAAATGTTTTATATATTTTTCTTAATTTTCCCTTAAGAAATGTGTACACAAAGTAAATAGTAGAAGTTTCCAGAGTGACGACCTGACACATGAAAACCTGCATGCTGCTTGTATATAGAGATACACATGCATTAGTCCCCAGCCACCCTGGGCCTAAACACATGTCTATGTGATGATCAGTGGTTTGAGCGGTGCGACTCATTTGATCAATTCAATCTATGTGTTATTCTTAATAAAAGTTCGAATTTCTCTAATTTATTATTTGATGAGATATAAAGCTATAAAATAGATTGCATTTTGATATTGTCTTTTTTTTTTGTCTATGAGATAACTTTGACTATAACTGAAATTTCAGCATGCATAGTTTTCATGTGTTCCTGTCAAATCAGTATTTTCTTAAAATTGTTCAGTGGTCAAAATATGTTTGAAAAAAATCTATGTAATGAAACTTACTTCATTATAGACATTTGTGCACTTGTTTTATGTCCTTAGATTTTAATTTTTTTTGGTGGTAGACATTGTGTTATACTCATTTCTGAATCCTCAGAGGTGCCCAACATAATGCTTTTCATTGAAAATTAACTTGTTGGGTTTTAAAGGCAGTTTAGAGCTCATTGACTCCAGTGATTATTTAACCTTGCTAGTGAAAACTTAGAAGTTCTTATGCTTTGGGCACCTGACCCAGCTGTAATCAAGGTGCCTCTACTACTTTATACAGGGGTTGGCAAACATAGGTTTATAGTTGTGAATATGCAAAACACAGAATTTGTTCTTGTGTTATTATTTATTAATTATTATATTATCTAGTCTTATTAACTTGTTTTGTCAACCCCTGTATTATATCTAATGAACAATATTTTATTTTAAAACTCGTACTTGGCTTTAAAAGTATAAAACAAAAACCAACTTGTGCAACCATCTCATTTTAAGGATGAGCTATAAGCTGGACATGAGAATATTATATCATTCAGGAAAGGTTTAGTTGTGCTAGAAAACCAATCTCCGATCTCAGTGGCTTAACAAAGTGAAGAGTTATTTCTTGCTCATGCTTGTTGGTGCATCTAGATTAGTAAGGAAGATCTTTTCAAAATTGCCATTCAAGAACCAAAATTAATGGAAGCTTTACCCTAACAGTGCTTCTAGGGTTGCTTTCACAGAGGAAAAAATGTGGTGGATCACGTACGGGCTCTTAATGCTTCTTTGTCATGTATGCTCAAATTTCATTGGCTAAAGTAAGTCATGAGGTCATGCCTAACTTCAAAGGGAGCAGGGCAGTAAAATCCTCCCCTGTGCCCAGAAAGAGCTGGATGAAATGTCTTTGATAAGACCTAAAGACTATACTTGGCTATTTATTAGCAGTTCTGGTCTTATATAAATATCTGAAAATATACTGTCATGCACTATGTATTTATATTATAGGAATGTAATAGGTAAGGTAGGCTAACTTTTGTAATTAGCAACTTCTAAATCACAGTAAATTACAAAATAACTTCTGGCCAAGATGGAGGCACAGGCAGAAATGCTTCACTTCCTCACACAACCAAAAGAAGGACAACAACCAATTTAAAAACGAAGAACAACCAGAACTGCCAGAAAATAATTTACATAAAAGTTCAACAACCAAGGAGTTAAAGAAATATTCATCCATACCAGTAGGAGTGGAGGAGATGGGAAGCCAGGGCAGAGAGTACAAGAATCAAGGCAAGGCGGTGGACTGCATGAGTAATCCCACATTTGCATGCAGATAAGCCAGGAGGAACAACAGGGGAGTGAGACAGGTGGTGAAACCCAGGGCTTAAGCACAGGAAACTCAAAGACTCAAAACCCCTGGATGTAAAAAATCTGTGGGGGTTGCAGTGGTGAGAGAAACTCCCAGCCTCACAGGAAAGTTTGTAGCAGAGGCACACAGGGTCCTAAAACATACACAAACCCACCCACCTGTGAATCAGCACCTGAAAGGACACAATCTGCTTATGGGAAGCAAGGGAAGTGACAGAGAGTGGGACAAGAGTGGAGCAAGCATCATTGTTCCATCTCTGATCCCTCCCCCACAGACATTGCCACAATACAGTAAAGGGGGTTGTCCTGCCCTGGCAAATACCCAAGGCTCTGCCCCTTACCATGTAACAAGTGCTCTGAGACAAAGAAATATGGCCCAAATGAAAGAATAGATCAAACTCCAGAAGAAGAATTAAGTGACAAGTAGATGGGCAACCTATCTGATGAAAAGTTCAAAGCAATGATAATCAGGATGGTCACAGAATTGATTGAGATCAGTCACAAAATGAAGGAAGAATGAAGGACCTACAAAGTGAAATAAAGGAAAATATGCAAGAAACCAATAGGAAGGGAAGGAAACTGGGACTCAAATCAACAATTTGGAGCAGATGGAAGAAATAAGCATCCAACCAGAACATAATGAAGAAATAAGAATTCAACAAAATGAGGAAAAGCTCAGGAACATCCAGGACAACTTTAAACATTCTGACATCTGAATCATAGGGATGTCAGAAGGAGAATAGGAAGAGCAAGATATTGAGAACTTATCTGAACAAATAATGAAGGAAAACTTCCCCAATCTGGTGAAGGAAATAGACTTCCAGAAAGTCCAGGAAGCCCAGAGAGTTATAAAGAAATTGGACTCATGGAGGAACACACCAAGACACATCGTGCTTAAAAGTTATCCAAGATTAAAAATAAGAAGAGAATCTGAAAAGCAGCAAGAGGAAAGGAGAGAGTTGCCTACAAAGGAGTTCACACAAGACTATCAGCTGATTTCTCAAAAGAAACCTTGCAGGCAAGAAGGGGCTGGAAAGAAGTATTTGAAGTCATGAAAGACAAGAACCTACATCCAAGATTACTCTATACAGCAAAGCTATCATTTAGAATGGAAGGGCAGATAAAGTGCTTCCCAGATAATGTCAAGTTGAAGGAGTTCATCATCACCAAGACTTTATTATATGGAAAGTTAAAGGGACTTACCTAAGAAATAAGAGATCAAAAACTATGAACAGTAAAATGACAACAAACTCACAACTATCAACAATTGAACCTAAAAAACAAAAATAAAAACTAAGCAAACAACTGCAACACAAACAGAATCACAGAAATGGAGATCACATGGAGGGTTCTCAGTGGGGAGGGGAAGGGAGACAGTGGTGGGAAGGTCCAGGGGATAAGAAGTATAAATGGTAGCTACCAAATAGACTGGGGCAGGTTAAGAATAGATAGGAAATGGAGAAGCCAAAGAACTTGTATGTACAACCCATGGACAAGAACTAATGGGACGGAGGGATGCTTGGAGGGTAGGGGAGAGCAGTGCTGGGAGGAGGGGGATAAAGGGGAAAGAAAAATTGGGACAAATGTAATAATACAATCAATAAAATATACTTAAGAAATTTTAAAAAATCACAGTAAGTTACAAAATAGAAGTTTAAGTGTTGCTCATATAACAAATCATGGACAGTGCTTTGAAGGTGGCCTTTCATGAAATGATTGAGTCCCAACTCCTTCCATCCTGAAACTTCACCATCCCCTAGAGCTATGCTATTCAACACTGTCATCACTAGCCTGCATGTGGCTATCGAGCATTTGAAATGTGAGGCACTGAAAAACTAAGATGTACTGGAAGTGTGAAGCACATTGAATTTGAAAACTCAGTGTGATGCAATGAATGTGGAATATTGAATTAATGATTTTTAATCGGTTCTGTGGCTAAGTGACAATATTTTTTATATACTAGGTTAAGAAAAATGTATTAAAATTAATTTCACATTAAATGAAATTTTTTGTAGCTACCAGAATATTTTAAATTTTACATGCAACCATATTGTGCTTCCATTAGATTGAGTTGCCCCAGAGTTCTCTTGGATCTTATTTGGATCTCCTGTAGCAGGTGGGAGATAGAGTAAGGAAAAGAGTGCAGGTGATTGTAAGCTTTTATGGGTCAGGCCTGAAAAAGACTACATCACTTCTGTTCAACTCCCTTGGCCAGAATGCAGACATATGGCCTCCCTTTCCTGAAAGAAGGCTGAGACTTAAAAAAAAAAGTATGTGCTGAGGAGAAATAGAAAATAGATTTTAGTGACCACATATCTGTTTTTTTCTGCATGTATTTGTGTTTCTGTTTGTGAATAAATGTCTTGCTACTCATGTTAGAGACTTAGTTACTTCTCTAATGTCTTAATGTTAGATCTTAACATTTTGGAATCCTTTTCTACTGAGCCTAAGTAAGTGCATTCTGATTGATTCGAATGTCAGCGAAAACAAGGAGGCAGAGATCAGTATATCTGAATTGGGAGATACTGAAGATACTGGCCTTACTAGAATGTGTGAATGTGTATGAATGTGTTTAGGTTGGGAGATGGTGGGCATGAGGAGGTGAAGTGTCATTGAAGAATAATCGAAAATTTGACAGAGGAAAAAGTTTAGGGAAAGTAATGAGTACCAGACAGAGGAATATAGACTTGATGCGATAGCATATAAAGTGACTTGATGACTGAGTTGTATGGTGAGACCATTCTTTAAGAAAATTGAAGATGTGTGCCTAACACAAGTATTGGAGTGGGGAAAAACTTTGAATCAGTGAGTCCTGGGAAAATGCTGTTGATAATGTACTGAGGTAAAGTCAGGTTCATTTGAGATACAGAAGTGGGCAGCTCTGACCAGTGTGGCTCAGTTGGCTGGGCTTCCTTCTGCCAGATGAAAGGTTGCTGGTTCGATTCCCGGTCAAGGCCTGGGTTATGGGTTCGGTCCCAAGTTGGGGTATGTGTGAGAGGCAACTGATTAGTGTTTCTCTCTTACATCAACATTTCTCTCCCTTGTTTTCTCCATCCCTTCCCCATATTTACAAATAAGTAAATAAATAAATAAAATCTTTAAAATAAAAAAAAAATCTTAAAAAAATACAGGGGTTGGCAAAAGTAGGCTTACAGTTGTTTGTATGCAGATTATGATGATTACATTAACTTTATTAAGCAAAAAGAATGGCACAATGCAATTGTTAACCTACTTTTGCCCACCCCCTGTGTATTAGGAAGCAGCAAGAAAAAGGTGCTGTGTTACTAACCTGCTCAACTTTACTGTTTCTCCTTTCTAGACAAAGACATCAACTCTTTTTATTTTTTTGACATGGTATGCTGCAAGACTTCTGTTTGTTTATTTTTCACATGCAAATTGTCTCCTGTTTTCCAGCCAGCCTGCTCATTTCAAAGTCGAAACAAGCAAGGTGTGAGGCTTATGGCTTTGTAGCCCCAAATAACAAGGAAATGCTAAAGTTTCTTTATTTTTAGAAAAATCCCATGTGGCGTGCCATGAAATCAAGCTGTGACTGTTTCGTGTCAGTCTCTTTTGTCATACCAATTGTTTCAAAACCCTTTCCCCACTGAAGAGGGTAGTAGAAGTCCATATACCTGAGAAAGGGGCCAGTTTGGGGTCTGGAGGTATCCTGTGGGTAGGTGGGAGTGTCATGACAGTCACAGGTGCTGGAGTGTTAACACACTGCATTATTTTAAGTAAAGAAGTTATCTTTTATTTTTTTGTGGTGTTTAGATTGGAGACAATGAAAAAGTCTGCACTGACTTAGCATGGCTGCCATATGTATATATGTGTGTGTGGTTTTGCATACATGTGCACATGCCCATGAGCTTGTGTATGTGCATTAATAAAGGTTTTCTGCATTCCACAGTGGTTATGGATGAGGGCTGAGTAGGCCAAAGTGCTTAAGGATGTAAACCGAATGTCTAACTATTCTTTGCAGTATTGTAATCAGATAAATCTATATCAAAGCATCCATATAAACTTTGTGTTTTATGTTTTTTGTCATTATAACATATTTTTAAAACAGCAATTTTTACTGTTATACACATTGTGGCACCTATCATGTCCCTTGAATTTTGCTGCAACTCTGAGGTAAGGAAAATATAATTATTCCCATTTAACAGGCTAAGAAAACCAGGACCCGACAGGAAAAGTAGTTTGCTCTGGTTTATACAATGTGGTAATTGGTGGTGGGGATGAGACTGTGGATATGTAGAACCTTGCCTCATCTCTAGAGGCAGGGGAAGAAGTAGGTGTAATCAAGTCTTCATGGGAATGTGATCCAGTTCATTCGAATGTGGATGATTTGCTCCCAAACCATCTGGGACTGTTGAACATTCAGATTTGTGAACCCAAGAAAGATCTCCTTCATCACAATCCCCAGAAATAGTGCCTGAGAATCTGTGCGTGTAGAAACTATTCCAGGTGATTTTGTACATACCTAAGGTTGAGAACCATTGCAAAGCAGAGTGCAGTTAGGCCTTGGAGTTGAACAGTTCTAGGTTTACACACAGCTGTTTTGTTCTACTGAGCTGTTTGACCCTGAGCAGCAGTGTTCTTGTATTTGAAATGTGTATGACATGTGCAAGTATGAAAAAAGTTTCCTTAATGTATAAGAATTGCAGTAAAAAATTATTTCTGAAAAATGGGGAGTACAGCTTTATGCCAAGTGTGGGTTTGCCCTGTTGCTGAGGGGCACATGCACATTCTAACTCTTGTATGTTATCCACATGAAACTAAACAAAGAAAAGAAATCTTAGAAAAAGTAAATTAAAGACTAAGATAAACTTGACTATAGGTCTAGCAAACTTATTTGGTTAATTTAAGGACCAATCTGAAAACTATGGGCTCCAAGTTTTGAAGGAAACATAAAACTTCTGAACTTCAGAGTCTCGGTTGTCTTTAGGACATATAACTGATCGCTGCTTAGTTAAATTTCTTTAATCCAATTCTCTTGGCAACCCTAGAAACAGGACATGAATAACTTTCAAAAGAAAAAAAAACTTTGTTGTTTGAATAGCACAGATTTCCATTCAGTTGGAAAAAATTACAAAAATTTCCCTTGAAAAGCAGTGATTGAAATGTTCTGAAAAAATTCAAAGAACTTTTTTGAAAATATCAGCTTCAAAACAAAATTTCTCAAGGTTTTTATAAAACCCAAAGACCAAAACCTTGATGGGTGCTCTCTCATCTCTGGTCCATATGTTGTCACTAATCTGATGCTCTGAATATTTGGGGGAAAGGAATTTTATGTATCATGGACCCAGATTTCCCCAGTACTTCAGCTTCATGCTGGGATTGGGCCAAACACTAATGGAAACTTATTTTTTTCTGCCAGGCAGAGAGTTTAATAAGAATAATAAATGCTTCTTGAACCAGAGTTTGGGTCAGACACTGCACCAAGCCCTTGGAAAATGTGAAATTAATAAAACAAGATTTCTATCCTGTAAGCACCACTGTTTTCATATTTGTAGTCTACAAAAAGGAAATTGAGCCTGGTGAATCTGTATCAGCATCTATCATTATTTTAGAATCCTTTACGTGTTCAGAGCAAGGAACTGTCAACTTGATTTTTGGTATCTTTTGAAAAGAAAGTTTTCACAAATAAATGTTTGGTGGGTGGCTTAGATTTGGTCACCTGGGGAATGAAGAATTTAGAATGCTTTTTTTTAATGCTCATCTGAGGATATGTGTATTGACTTTAGAGAGAGAGAAAATAGGTGGGAGAGAAAGATACAGAAAGATACAGAGAGAGACAGAGACAGAGAGAGAGAGAGAGAGAGAGAGAGAGAGAGAGAGAGATACATTGATGTGAAAAACATCAATCAGTTGCCTCCTGTCCGTGTCCTGAGGATCAAACCTGCAACTTAGATAAGTGCCTTGATTGGGAATCACACCCACAGCTTTTTGGTGTATTATTAATTTCAGGTACACAACCCAGTAATTAGACATTATATAACTTACTAAATGATCATTCTAAAAATCTTGTACTCATCTGACACTGTACATAGTTAGAATATTAATAACTATCTCCCCTATACTGTACTTTACATCCCCATGACTATTCTGTAACAATGAATTTGTACTTCTTAATCCCTTCATATTTTTCATCCATCCTCCCTAATTCCCCTCCCATCTGGCAACCATCAAAATATTCTCTGTATCCATGAGTCCGTTTCTTTTCTGTTTGTTTGTTTTGTTCTTTGGATTCAATTATTGATAGATATGTATTTATTGACATTATTATAATATTTATTTTCCCTTCTTTTTAAAGAAGATCCTTTAATATTTCATGTAATACTGGTTTGGTGGTGATGAACTTTTTAGCTTTTTCTTGTCTGGGAAGCTCTTGATACGACTTTGGATTTCAAATGATAGCTTTGCTGTGTTGTAGATCCTGGTTGTAATCTTGGTTGTAGATCCTTGCTTTTCATCACTTCGAATATTTCTTGCCAGCCCTTTTTGGTTCACAAAGTTTCTGCTGAGAAATCAGCTGAGTCTTATAGGAACTCCCTTGTAAGTTATTAACTGCTTTTTTCTTGCTGCTTTTAATTCTCTCTTTGTATTTAACCTTTGACATTTTAATTATGATGTGTCTTGATGTGTGCCTCTTTTGGTTCATCTTGTTCGGAACTCTTGGTCCTTCTTGGATTTGGATGTCTATTTCTTTCACCAGGTTAGGGAAGTTTTCTGTCATTATTTTTTCCCATGTGCTTTCAATTTCTTGTTCTTTCTCATCTAATTCTGGCACCCCCATGATGCAAATGTTGGTATGTTTGAAGTTGTCCCAGAGGCTTCTTGTACTGTCCTCAGTTTGTTTTTTTTTCTCTTCTGATTTGGTGTTTTTTGCTTCTTTATCTTTCAAATCTCTTTGCTCCTCTGCTTCATCTACTGTTGATTCCTGGTAATGTATTGTTCATTTCAGTTAGTATAATCTTCATTCCTGACTGCTTCTTTTTTATGTTTACTACCTCTGTTTTTATGTTTTCTATTTCTACTCTTCCCCTAAGTTGATTCATCTGCTCTTTCCCTAAAGTCATTGAACATCCTTACAACTGTTGTTTTGAACTCTGCTTCTGGTTGATTGCTTGTCTACATTTTATTTAATTCCTTTTCTGGAGTTTTGTTCTGTTTCTTTTTCTCCTAATTTTGGCAACCTCCTTATGCTGGCTTCTATGTATTAGATAGAGTTGCTATGTCTCTTTGGCTTGGTAGAGTGGCTAGTGGCCTTATGTAGTATGTGTCTTGTAGGGTCCAGTGGCAAACCTCCTCAGTCACCCAAGCTGGGCACCTCAGGTACACCTCCCCTCCCCATGTGGGCTATGTACACCTTCTTGTTGTAGTTGAACCTTGATTGTTGGCACATCAATGGGAGAATTTACTCCCTGGCTGATAGGCTATGGGGTGAGGACTGGTTATGATCACCTTGGAGGATCAGCTGTGTAGGGGTCTGCCCCACAAAGCAGTACTTTCTTTAGTGAGGCTCTGGTGCCCACTGAGTCTACCCCTTTAATGTGTCTCTCATGAAGGTGGTTGGGTGGTGTTTCTACATGGTCTGAAGCTGTCTACTGGGTGCTCTGGATCTGGGGCCTCCTGGGAGGTGCAGGCCAAGGTAAGCTGCCACCTATGCCCTACCTGGTGACATTGGAAAGAGCTACAAAGCAATCTACACATGGCTGCTATTCATGCTGGGTTTGGAGGTACCCAGGAGAAGCCAATCTGTGAACTGAGGCTGAATGCCACTAGTGCCAGGCCTATGGCCACTTAGGGAGAAGTATAGGCATGCCAAAGCTAGATGCTTCTTGTTTGAGAGATTTTAGAAAAGTCTGAAGCATGAGCCAAGACAGGCCATTCATATGGAAAAGCCACTGGAAATGGCTTGGGTGAGCCCACAAGTTGGGTGAGGCTGGTCCTCTTGGAATCATCAGAGTGGGGCCAACAATGTTAGCCTGGTTGATGGAGAGTCAGATATAGTGCTGGCTCTGTGAGGGAGAGGCCCAGAGAAAGAACAGTAGCCTCTGTCGGCATGTCTGTCTGGGAGAAATCTGCCTCTCCAGCTCTCACCCTGATGCCAGATTATTCAGTTCCTCTCCTTATATCTGTGGTGTCTTTGGATACCACGGCTGCTGCCCCAGTGTTGGCGCTTGAGGCAAGTGAGTCTGAGGAAGCCCATGTGCTGGTCCTTTAAGAGGAGCATCTGAGACTCCTCAAGCCTTTTGTCTTACTCAGCCCCAATCCCCACTCATTTTTACAGCCAGAAGTTATGGGGATTTTTCTTTATGGCACTGAAACCCTAGGCTGGGGGCCTGGTGTGGGGTGGTGACCCCTCAATCCTCGGAGGGAACCTCCACAGCCAAGGCATCCCTCTTAATTTTCATCCACTATGTGTGTGTAGGATCACCCTGGTCCATGTCTCTGCCCCTCCTACCAGTCTCACTATGGCTTCTTCTTCATATCCTTAGTTGTAAGACTTCCATTCAACTAGATTTCAGGCAGTTCTGAATAATATTTGTTCTAAATTTTAATTGTAATTTTGATGTGGTTGTGGGAGCGTTCAAGTACTGTGTTTACCTACATCACCATCTTGACCTGAACCCTTGACTTTGATGATTTCTCAAGGCCTCTTTTATTTTGTGAAATTTGTAAGCTTTAGAATAAGCACAGATCTTATTATCTAATATTTGCTAAGCATTTTTACTCCTTCTATTGATTAGATGTCAGATCTCAATGGATTAAAAACTATAAAAAAATTTGGTAATGGTCATATAGTAACCGTGAACTCTGAAATATTCTAGAACTAAAAATGTCTGGGAAATCAATTATTTAGATATTATTAGGCTAGGAGTTACGAATTTGAACAAAACACACATGTAAGGGAAGAATATCTGGTAGTGTTAAGAACTTGCCAAAATACAGTAAAATTTTCAAGGGTAGGAATCATGTCTTATTGAATGTTGCCTTTTGAGAACCTCATACTATGTGTGGCACCTAAGAGGTGTTGAATAAATATTTGTCTAATTCAGTGTTTGCAGAACTAATACAAACAAAACTTGAGATCTAGACACGGGAGTCTATAGTCACAACAGTTAAGTGGAACAGTTATGAAGTCTGTCAGAACTGGTATCATTAACCCTTCTGAAGATGGAGACGATTCTGAGGGTAGATTTGGGCATTTATATCTTGCTGTACTTTGATCTAAAGTAGCTCTGCCATGGGACTCTAAAAAATTTTAAGCTCTGAGATTGTGAAGTTGGACTCTAAGTAATAAAAAGGTAGTCTTTGGTCTTCAGGAAATCACTTTTTAATAGACCAAATGGTTGCAGAGAAAGGTGACCTAGCTTTGAGAAAACCCAATCCATAAATATCAGAACTGCCAAGAAAGATCAATGTTACTGTCATAAAACTGTTTCAAATTTCCATCCCAAACCTCATTTTAAAATAGTCTTATTTTTAAATTTCTCCTTTTTAGGAAGAATATAAACTCTTTCAGGAAATAGCTCTGTTAGCTCTGTTCTAAGACAGGTTGGGAACTCAAGTTATTACCAGAATGTTTCTGAAAGAAGATCTATTGGACATATAATTCAAGGTCACCTGTCAACTAATTCTAATAAAAGAAAAGCATAGCTAGTGCTTGTAAAGTTTCCTTTTAATAAGGGAAAAAAGAGAAATGTTTTTCTTAAAAGTTCTACTGTTAGATGTTAAAAGTAAGCAGAGAAGCTCATGGGCAAAGAGGGGGCTAGGATTGGAAAAGAAGAATCTCTTTAATTGATTCATGTAGTAAGTGGGACAAAAGAGAATTCACCTTTAAATTGACCAGGAAAGAGGCTAGAGACTTGCCCCAGCAGTAGGGCTGAGCATCTCAAAAAAAAATATTGATACTTTAAGCAATATTGATTCCAGCCCACCCAGTTTGAAAACTTGGAACTTTAATGACTTTTAAACTCAATGTATGAAATTTGCCTCAAGTTAGAATTCAGGATAAATGATAAAGGAAAGTTAAGAATCAATAAAAAAGGTTATAGTTATAGGGATATTCTTTGAATTTTTAAAATG
Organism: Carollia perspicillata; assembly: GCA_004027735.1. Classification (NCBI taxonomy): domain Eukaryota; kingdom Metazoa; phylum Chordata; class Mammalia; order Chiroptera; family Phyllostomidae; genus Carollia; species Carollia perspicillata. The sequence goes on from PVKM010005209.1 coordinate 25,636, forward strand.
TGATATTGCAATGCATTCCTTGAATTAATAGTTGTTGAATATCCAAATACTGTGCTTGGGATTGTGGGAGCTTAAAGTAGAGAATTAATGTTTAAAAGCTACAACTTAAAGTGGTGTATAGAAGTTACACTTGTGCTAAAAACAGAGTACTACCTGGCTATGGGGGTGGGGAGATCACTTCCTACTGGGATAATGGTGAGAGAGAGAACACTGAAATTGAGCTTTCAATAAAGGGTTTTTGTAGCTAGGTAGAGGAGGCGGTATAGCATTTTAGATAAAAGGAATGAATGAACAAAAGCTTATGGTAAGCATTTATTTAGCCCTTACTAGGTATCAGGCACTATACTCTGACACTAGTTTAAAAAGATAGATACAATACAGAAGTATAATGAGAAAACACACATGTGAGAAATAGCAAACAGATCTGATATGATATAGCAAATGTTTCCTATACAAGGCAAGTGTGAAAGATGAACTTAAGAAGAAAAATGGGGACTGATGATGGAGATCCTTTAAATCTGATTATTGAAATAGCTAACTATAAAGAGTATAAATGTTATATTTCAGTGAGTTCAGAGGAAAGTCACTGTTAGTTACAATCTGAATTTTAAAGCACATATTTGAGGGACTACCACCTGGTGGCAGAGTACTTACATTGCATCATCTGCTATTGAGAGGTAGGTAAACATTTTTAAAGTTTCAAACTGTAGACTTTTATTTATAAGATAAATAACAACATGAGATGAGTTGGTTATTCATTGTATAAAAGCATTCTTCATCAGATTCCTTTCTGAATAGAGAAATCCCTGAGAGCCTCTAAAATGACTTTCTTTCCTACAAATCCCAATATATTTTAAATAGAAAAAATGGTGAGAATATTAATTTATTTATTTATCCAAAGTACTTTGATAATTAACAATTATAATTCCAAAAACTGTATAATGACAACATTAGGAAAGATATTTAACAATTTCATTTTTCGGATAGTTTATTTTATTTTAATTTTTAAAAAGATTTTATTTAGTTAGTTCTAGAGAGAGGGGAAGGGAAGGAGAAAGAGGGAGAGAAACATCAGTGTGTGGTTGCCTCTCATGTGCCCCTCACTGGAGACCTGGCTGGCAACCCAGGCATGTGTCCTGCCTGGGAATCGAACCAGCAACCCTTTGGTTCTCAGGCTGACACCCAGTCCACTGAGCCACACCAGCCAGAGCCATTTTTTTGATATTTTAATCTTGATATTCTTTGATTGTATCCTATAGTTGTATCTTGATTTGGTGGCAGTTACACATGTGATGAAATTACGTGTAACTATACATATATACACACATGTAAAACTGGCAAAACTGAATTATTTGAAACATGTAAAATCTGAATAAAGTCTGTGGGTTGTAGCAATGTTAATTCCTAGTTTTAAATAAATGTTGTGTTATACTTATGTAAGATATTACCATTGGGAAATACATGGGACTTTTCTCTACTCTTTATATATAACTTCCTGTGAATCCACAATTATTAAAAAATAAAAAGTTAATTATAAATGTCATTTAGCTCAATTTCTACAAAATTCAAATTCAATAATTAAATATAAAAAGATTTAGTATCTAATGAGCATTTGGAACTAGTTATAAGTTCCATCAAATAAAGAATATGTTTAGAAAATTAAAGAACAGAAGGTATGGGTAGTATATTCATTTTCTTTCTTAATTAAAAATTATGTTCATCTAGATTGATGCAATTTGTTCTCACTTATTATTTATAGACTTATTTTTCTCTTTGAAGTTAGTATATATGTTGAGTGACATATTAATATTATAAAACAAATCAGATAATAAAAGGAAGTAAAAAATTATTACTTAAATGGTGTAGTTTTCTCATCTATCCACCCATCTATGTGTCCATCATCTATCCATTCATTAAATATTTGTAAGTAAGTCTCTGCTCTGGATGCCCTTTGATAACATAGATTGGTAAATGGTCCTGCCTGTGGTACTTTTTCTAACTTGCACAAAGGCTTTGTAAAGGCCAACATTGGTTCAGAACACAGAAATATGTGTACAGGAAACTCACATTAGCAAGTATTCAAAATACTCTATTAAATAAGTTTTCTATAATGGCACACGATTAGTAAAATGGAAGTGTTAGCTGCTATTATTATTATTTATTAAATTATGAGGGTGACATTGGTTAATAAAATTACATAGGTTTCAAGTGTCCAGTTCTCTGATACTTCATCTGTGTATTGCACTGTGTGTTCACCACCCAAGGTTAAATCTTCATCACCATGTAGTTGACCCCCTTAACCCTTTACTATATCCCCACTACCCTTACCCTCTGTGTTGATGAGTTTTTGTTCATTGTTATTCTTATTTTTATTATTTTATTTATTTAAATTTTAATTGAATTTATTGGTTAATAAAAGTATATAGGTTTCAAATATACAATTCTATAATACATGAACTGTGTATTGTATTGTATATTTATTATTATGATTAAACTACTAGAATTTGTCATAAGTATTTCACCAAAAGAAAAATAGCAGGACCAGTTAACCAGAAAATGTAGAATTACAGAACTTTGTTTTTCATTCACCAAATAATTTTGAGTGCTTGTGACATGCCAGGCACTGTTCCTGGCAATGGGACTAGGAAAGAAAGCAGGTGCTCCTTGCCAACCTTGCCATCATACAGCTTACATTTACGAGTATTTTTTTAAAAATCACCAAGATTAATTAAAAATTTTTACTGAATGGTTTAAAATTAAGTGCTTGTGCTAAATGGCAAAGGAGAGGGTAAGAAACAAAACATATGAAAAAGCTTAAGACAATCTCTAGTCTCCAGAGTCTATGGTATTAATAAAGGAGACATACTTCCATAAAGAAACATCAAGTCAAAATGATAAGTACCAAAATACATGCTACAATAAAAGGGTAGAGGAGGAAGTAATTGTTGAGGGCTGTGGTAACCAAACGACTTTTCCTGGAGAAGCTGATCTAGGGCTTCAAGAATTTAAAGATTTGTATTCTGCTTTGAAGTGACTTTCTAGATACGTCTCTGTATGGCAGAAACTGGCTGTTCAAATTAGACTTCTCTTCCCTTTGGAAACATAGCCAACAATTATACATTGCACTTCTAGGACTGGTCTACGGAAACTCCATTTGATGCTCCATTTGCCTTCTTTCCTCCAAATGTTGGTTGGATGGTGATACTCAGGACCACCATGGAAGCCACATGTTGAAGTCAGCAGAGGCCCCACGATGAGCCTGCATCCCTGAATGACTACATGGAGTGGAACTTCCCTCTTCTTCCCCACTCCCATCCCCATTCCACACCAACTAAGATTCTTTACAAGTAGAAACTAAACTACTCACCTGTTTATAGGTTTTCCTATTACAGCAACTAGCTTTATTACCCTATGTAACACAACCAGATTGACTTTGGGTTTTTAGCTCTTGGACACTGTATCAGTCAATGAAATACAACACACAAAACTGTATCAGCTGACACGGTACAATCTATAGCAAGCTTGGTGTGGGGGGCTCCTGTACAATCATTGACACATTTTGATAAATTCAGAACTGAAGATTATGTGTATGAATCTTGCTTTGCAGATATAGATACAATGAGAGAAAAGGAGATGTTGAATGACTTGCCTAGTCTCTTAACCCTGAAAAGGTTGTGGCCGATCTGAGAGATACAAACTCTTCTTTTAAAAATTACTTTATTGTTGTTCGATTACAGTTGTCTGCATTTTCTCCCCACCACTTCCTCCCACCCCAGCCAAACCTCCCTCCCTCTCTTGCTTTCACCCTCTCCCTAGGTTTTGTCCATGTGTCCTTTATTTCAATGTCTCTGGTTATATTTTGTTTGCTTTTTTCTTTTGCTGATTGTGTTCCAGTTAAAGGTGAGATCATATGGTATTTGTCTTTCACCACCTGGCCTATTTCACTTAACATAATGCTCTCCAGTTCCATCCATGCTGTTGCAAAGGGTAGGGTATTTCTTCTTTCTCTCCATTGCACAGAATTCCATTGTGTATACGTACCATAGTTTTTGATCCATTTATTTACTGATGGGCACTTAGGTTGCTTCCAGCACTTGGCTATTGTAAATTGTGCTTCTAACGAACTCTTTCCTTAAATATTGTTATACCTATTGGGCACATAGGTTCAAGGTCATGATTAGCTGCATGTTTGTATGTGACTAATGTTAAGCCATAACATTTAAGCCACCTTATATTTGATAGAAAATTGTATCTGAGAGGTACTGTGAACTCTGAAGTCACTGTTGGTGTAGTTGTTTTTTTCATGAGCTTCAAAGTCAGTGTTGTGTTTTTTTCTTTTTTTTCATTTAACATTGAAAATGGCTGGAAAAATATATTGATTTGATAATTCAATACATTTTTTAGCAATATCCATGTTTTTGTTATTTAAAAAGAAAAAATTTAATGTTTTTGTTTTTGTATTTCTCTGTTTAATAGTTTCTAGATTGTAATAGAAAAGAAATTAAAAATCAGTTATTTTATTATATAAATGTAATAAATGCAAATTTGCAATGTTTTAGATTTTTTTCACATTTCAGCACATACTAATAATGAATGTATCTCTTGGATATACCTGATCTGCTCTGTAAATTTTTTTGACTGTGACCTCCACAGGGTTAACTAGGGTATGTATGTGACAGTCTCTGTGATTATGCACAAGAGCATGTGTGACTCCTGGCACCCAGGTGGTGCACTTTCCATAATTTGAAATAATCGTTAAATCTAGTCTAAATTCTCTTTTCAATCATATACCTACAATAAATATTTTTTAAAAAGTTTGGTCAACATCTTTTAAAAATGACTATGCTTGGCCCTGGTTGGTTTGGCTCAGTTGGCTGGAACATCGTCCCACAAACTGAGAGATTGTTCATTTGGTCTTGGGTCAGGGCGAGTGTGAGAGCCAACTGATGGATGTTTTTCTCCCACATCAGTGTTTCTCTGATTCTCTTTTTCTCCTCCCCTACTCTCTACAATTGATAAGCATGTCCTTGGGTGAGGATAAAAATAATAACTGTCCTTTGAACATAGTTGTCACTTCTACTTTACCTTCCCTGGCTGCAATCCCAGTTCCATTAAGTTTTGTGATGACATTTGCCAAATAAAGCTTACCAGTTAATAATTACAAGTGTTTACAAGGTTTCCTTTTCATTTGAGTCTAGCTATATCATTGACTTTATGGACCTTAGGCAGTCATGTGAATGTTGTTTTTATACATTGTGGCTGATGACATGGCTACATAGAGATCATTTAATAGTCAATAGTTTATAGTGTAGACCCACATGTAGGGGACTGTGTAGTTGCTAAGTGACCATCACTGGGCATGTTGTCACAGCTGGAACATAAAGGGCTAGATAAGAACAATGGTAATGTAAGCCTAGACTTAGGTCTTTAAATGACCACTCCTTATATCCTCACCGCCTAGTATCAATACTGACTCTTGACCTTTGGGAGATACTGTGCCTGTAGGGAGGGAAAAATACTTTGAATTTTGGGTGGAGAAATGTGGGGTGGAAAAGAGGCAAATTTCAGCACGCATTTGAGTCATTCGGTCAACTTTATATAATTGACACATTTCTCCCTTTTTGTTTGGAGATGCTTCTTTGTTTAGACATAGGCCCCTGTTTTCTGTCTTAAATTAATTTTAAAATGACTCTGCTGAGGATAGCCTTCCAAAAACTAACCCCTTTCACCTGGATATGAACAAAATCAAGGAGAGATTCTAATTTATTGAGTCCTTGTCAACATCTTTGGAAATAGCTGAGAGGTCTCTAGAATAATTAAAGAAACTGTGATGGAAACTTTCTTTAGAGATTATTTGCAAGTACAGATTCTAGCTAAGAAGGTTTAGTTATGAGTTCTGTTAAGAATACATTACAGAGTAATATGACTTCAGGCTATGGAAGTATTTGTGTTTTTGAGTATCGGAAGGGTACCAAAGACTCACGTTGTCTTTCAATGTGTCCTGTAGAGAGTTGCCAGATAGACAGATACACCATGTTCCTCATGTTTTTGTTCTGAGGAAAAGTACTCCCAAACCACATCCTATTCCAATGCTGCATCTGAGAAGACGCCTGGAACTGCAGCATTAATTACAAAATGCCCCTTTCAGTGGCCACATCCTCACTTGCTGTGATCACGCTGTCAGATCCAACCAAGAGTCCAGCCCAGTGGACCACAAAGGAGGGATGCTCTTTTTTTCACCCAAGTGGAAAAGATGCCTGTGCTAAGCTCCTCCACGTTAGAGATTCACTCTTGCATATCTTAAGTCCCTCAGTGATACCTCCAAGGATTTCATTCCTCTATACCTTGAGAGATCTTTGAGGAGATAAAGAGTGCGGATTACCAGACAATCACTGAAAGAACAACAGACAGAGGCAGAGACATCAGAAGTACACCAGGGCCTGCACACATCAATGCCTTTGTTGTGATAGCAGATCATGTTAATTTTCAAATGTTGTCATTTGGCAAATTGGATCTTCAAACAGGGGACAAAGTTCACCTTAAAAAATAGTACTTTCACACAGAGACTGATTGCTCTTTTTTGTACATTCTCTTTTCTGAGTGTTTATGTGTGTTTAATGCTCTACGCTTTGTTTTCCCAGCCCCGTAGAAAGTGTGCTACTCTCTGCTGGTTTCTTATGATAGCTTTGCTCACTGATGCAGAGCAGCCCCTGGAACTGTTCAATACATCTGACTGGCAGCTATCCTCAATGCAGCAGAAAGACCTCAAGAACACACTCCCTGCCCCCGGTTTCTAAGACATGGCTGGAATTAATAAACATTTATTAACTTTTACCTGTTTAAATTGTATATTTTTAAAGATAATCACACATTGTTTTCAAACATGGCATGGTTTTTCTTCCTTTTTAGTGGAATTAAATAGCTATATTAGGAATAATTTATTTGCTAAATTCTTCTAAGATTTTCACCTTTGCCTTTTAAATAAAAGATCACACAATGCTTTCTTTTTGAGACAAAGGAAATAAGTCATATTAATTATCACAAATTATAAAAAAAATGTAATGCTGGGGCTGTGGTGACTGGCTTACCCTAGTAAAGCTGATCTGTGTAATTTATTTAAAAAGAATGAAATGTTATAGTGAACGATTAACCAAAGATAATCTAAAATTATCTTTTGTAATATCAAATATGTAATAACAAAAACCCTATATGTATCTAATCAATAAGTCATTGGTAATACTGATGATTAAGCACCTTGCTGTTGTTGGGTTTGAATAAAAGTGAAAAAGATCTAGCAACTGTGAGGAGTAGTAAGTGATCAAGATTACCACTAGGGCCAGTCTCCAATCAGCTCAAAGAGAATTGACATGAAATTTTCCAAACCTTCTATTTTTATTTTCAATAGGCAACACCAAATGTGTAAGATACCTGAGCTTCTTGTGTTGCTACACTATTATTCCCATAATGCTCTGTCTTCCTTGTTCCTTCTTTCTTACTTTCAATCCTCAAATCTAACTATTGTGCCATCTATAATTATCACTCCATACCTAACCACTCGCCCATATACTCAATTTCATCCCCCAAAGCTTCCTTCTTATTTTTGCTTCAGCTGAACTCCCTTTGGAGGTACCTCATCCTCTGTAGTCCTTCCAGCAGGAATTTCTATTAGGAGCCGATGTGCTTGGTGTCCATGGATCCTCACTGTCTCTCCACCATCTTATACAATCCCTGGTCTCTTGAGGTATCTTTCACTGCACCATGCTCTCCCCCTTCTCACCAGAGTCACTCTACTTTATTCGTTGAAGACTCTAGAATACAATTGCAGACCACTCTCACAAAGTGTCTGGCTACCATCTTGGGGTTCAACGTTGTGTAGATGGTTATCTAATACCATGGTCTCTAAGTTCTCAAGTTCCTCATCTCCAATGACCTTCACTTCTTCACTAGCTCAAAACTTGGACTCCAAGAGCCATAAATTCTCCTCTTTCAAAATTACTCTTTTACTTCTCTGATCCTAATATTTTCCCCATTTAGCTTGTTGGTTTAGTTGTTCACACTATTCCTTACTTGTATCTCATCAGGACCCATAATCTACTTGTCTTTCTATTTTCTCCCTATCTATACATTCTCTCATTTTTGTCATTTCCCTCAGTTTTCATCTTATATTCACATGGTTTGTCATAACAAAAACCCTCTAATTAATGTCATATAATTACTTGGCCCTCTCTCTTTTTGTTCTATTCTTCTGGCAAAGTTGCAGCCCTAATCTTGGAAAATTCTGTATTCTTGCATTTAAAAGCTAAGGGCTATTGAACTAAAATGGTTTTACTTAAGTTCATAATCAGTGTCAAGTGGATTGCCAACACTGACCAACAATACTACTGTAACTCTCCCTCTTGCATCATGGCTATTTCAACCCTCTTCTGGGATCCTTAAACCTGCGACTGGTCTTCACCCTCCTCCCCTCATCTGCCTCTAGTTTTATTGACAAAACGGTCACCATCTGTTGGAAATTTTCTCATCTTCCCCATAAAAAGAACTAAGATCCATTCGCATCTTCCATTACCATATTCTCTTCATTTCTGATACATGAAAGGATTCTTTCTCTTCTTGAGGTTAATATGTCCTTGATTTTGAGTCCGTCTTGTCCTCTGAACCTACTCTGTTTTATCCTTGCTAAAGTTTCAACCTCTCTTTCCAGTGGATTTTTCCTATTACCTTTCTTTTAAAAAATTTCTATTTGTTCATTTTTAAAGAGAGGAAATGAGAGAGAGAAGGAGAAGGGGAGAAATATCAACGTGAGAGAGAAACATCAATGGGTGCCTTTTGTATGCTCCCTGACTGGGGACTGGATGGAGAACTGAACCCTCAACCCAGGCATGTGCCCTTACTGGGAATTGAACTGGTGATTTTTCACTTTGCGGGACAAGGTCAACCAACTGAGCCACACTGGTGAGGCCATTCCTGTTGCTTTTTAAAAATCTACATATTCCCAGTGAAAAATAAGTTACGGAATACTTCATTTTTTTTCTTTAGCAGCCAATCTACCTTTTTCTCTTCAAATATAAACTTCACAAAGTGTTGTCTACATTGTCTCTTTTTTTAATGAATCCATTCATCCAACAAACATTTATTTAGTAGCTATTATATACCAGGTACTATTCTAAAACTGACTTGAGATTTATGATCATCGAGACCGAACAAAGAATTCAAAATATTTTTTGAGATGAAACTTAATTCAAGTTTCTCCATGCAAATTATTATATACTCATAACATAGCTATAATGACTGTCAAGGGGACTTTTCCCTGACTCTCATCTTGTTTGGCACACTTCTAGTTTCTTTTTATTTTACTATGTCAATTAACCCATGTTTATTATGACGGTCAACTCAGTCTATGTCTGTATCCACATTATAGTTTGTTGTTTTTCACTTATGTTACATAATCTAAGTCCCTTGAACCACATGACAGATAACGGAGACATCTTGCTCTTTTCGGGGAGTAGATTTGCATGGGCTGTGAAGACTACACCTCCCTCATTTTTGCAGGGAGAGGAGTTCTCTGTGAAGTGTCTAGATGATATCACCAAAGAGTTACCTACAATGTTGTACATGTATGTGGGTTGGAAATATGCCTTCTCACTCACTACCATGATCCTTTTGCCTCTCTGGAAGTACGACTGGCACAACACAGCAAAAATATGGACAAGAGAGGTTCTATACTGAGATCAAACAAGGATCTCCTAAGCCCTGGGATAAGATAGAAATGATAGAAATACTATGTACTGTAATACTTATAGACATGATAAAATTAACTATGAGAAAGAATCAATAAAGCAAAAATATATTTCCAAGAGAGGAAATAAAACCTTTTATTTTCTTGAACAAGCTCGTATTATAAGTTACAAAGAATTATAGGTGATTGTAATTTTGGTCTGTTTTGTATTACTAGTGACAGTTAATACTCTTGAAAGGATTTGTTAATTTCTCTTAAAAAATAAATTTTCATGGGCTGACTCTCAGTGGTGCTATTAAAGTTGCAATATACTACAACCAGATGGATTTAAATAGGGAAAATACACTGTCATGGATTCAATCATAATTAGACCCCTTCATTAATCTAAGGCTGTTCAACATTGCTTGTAGGTGCTACCCCATTGTTCTCACACATAAAATTTAATGTTATAGTTCTCAGAGAGTCTATCAATAAGTAATATTAGGAGCCACTAAGTGAATTGTTGCAATTGTAGGTAGGCTCATAAAGAATTTGTAAGATAATAATTAATGAATACAAAAATTACTGATAGAAATTAATTTTGTAAGTTCCTCCTTTCCCTAGCAAAATGCCAGTTATGTTTTACAAGTGATGCTGGCAGAAATTATAACGTAATCTCTGAGGATATAATGGGTTTTGAGCTCTTTTCACTGTTGGAAATGTTTGGCTGCATCATACTCTCTCTCCTTCTCTCAATGAAGTATAAAATCTTGTCAGCCCTTGTTAGTACCTTACTTTATCTTGTGTTAACCCCATACCTTAGAGTGGGTTACCAAGCAACGACTAGCTATCTCTAAGAGTGTCTGCAGCAACTGTGCCTCCTGATACATCCTGTCACAATGTCTCCTGTTGAGTTGTCAAGATCGGGGCACTAGCATGGTTGCCATAGTCACTCTTGGCAGTGGCCTATGCCTGCTGGACTGAGTTCCCAAGTTAATTAATGAAATAGTAATAAAATAGTATTCTGGCTGTCATTGTTTTTTGAACTAAACAAATTTCATGAGTATGAAGAGACTAACACCATTAAAGTGTTTGTGAATATTGAGGTAACACCAGCTTAAATATTTGAGGTGGATGAAGTATTCTGTCTATAACATAACATTTGCAAGTGTGGCATTTAGGTGCCAATAAAGTATCCCACAAAGTAAGTCACATCAGCAATCATTATTGCTATTTTATGTATATTAGAAAGAAACCCTTTTAAGACCCAGAATTTTGACTTTTTAAATTGTTTTTCCAAGGTGAGTAGCTTCGTGTGCATTTAGTGAGGCCTGTAAACACGAGTAGTGACTAGTGGTACCTATTCAGAGTGAGTGTTGCTAATGGGAATAATAGCAGCAGTTTGTACCATTTCTCGCTGTGCAATGTCTCAGAGCCTGTGCTAACGCCATCATTTCTTCATCCAGTCTCCACTTGACAGAAATGTGGGCTGTCAGCTTAACTTTTTAGAAAATGCAGAATTATTTTCCAAAGTGATTGTTTTGTATTGTATCCTTTCCAATATGAGATTGTTTTGATTTCCCCACTATAATATGTGTGTTGTGGTAATATCCCCTTGTAGTCTAAATTTTCGTTTCTCTAATGACTAACTTTGTTGGCCTCTTTGCATGTGCTGATTTATATTCCATATAACTTTTTTTTTGGTAAAGTGTCTGTTTATATCTTTTACCCTTTTAAAAAAAAATGGGGTTGTTTCCTTACTATTGGGTTTTGAGAGAACTGTATATATTCTAGATAAAACTCCTTTACCAGGACTATGATTTGCAAAAAATTTATCCCAATCCATATTTTTCAATATTTTTTTACAAAATCTTTCAGGGGTAGCACTTAATATTGATGAAGTTCAGTTACTGATTTTTAAAAATGGATTGTATCTTTTGGTCTCATATCTAACAAAACTTTTCCTAACTCAAAGTAACAAAGATTTTCCTCTGTGTCTGAAAGTTTTATATTTTACAAGTAGTCCTGTACTTCATTGTGAGTTATTTATTTTGTATAATGTGTGATTAATTTTACATTTTGGGGGGACCACAGCATATGGGTATTCACTTTTCCCAGAGCCATTCATTGATAAGACTATTAATTCTCCATTGAAAGTTTATATATGGATCAATTTTTGGACTCTGCTCTTTTACATGGGTTTGTGAGCCTGTCCCCTCTCCAATGTCACACTCTCCTTATAATCTAGCTTTATAGTAAGTAAATGAGCCTTGTGAGTCTTTCAATTTTGTTCTTATTTTTGCAGAAAAATGTGGCTCTCATAGATCCTTTGCCTTGCCATATAACTTTTAGAATCAGCTAATTGATTTTGACCAAAAAAATCCCACTGAGATATATGATTATAATTTTATTTCATCAATAGAATAATTTGGGGAAAATTGACATCTTTACTGACTCATCCATTCTACAGATATTCTATGTTTATTCATTATTTTAATTTTTAAGTTTTTTCAGCAGCTCTCTTTTTGCTTCAGCACAGCAACACTACACTAAACCTAAATATTTTATTTTGACCTATTATAATGAGTGGAAGTTTAAAGAAAATAATTTGTGACAAAATTAAGTGAAATTCAAGTTTCAGTGCTATAAATAGATTTTATCAGGCATAAAAAAGAAATACAGTTAATTTTTGTATAGTGACTTTATTAAATCCATTTATTAGTTTTAACAGATTTGTGTATTCTATAGATTCCTCTATGTAGATGAATATGTCTCCTGAGGAGAAAGAGAGTTTTGTTTTTTTATTTTCTAACTGTAGCCTTTTGATTTTTTTATACCTAGTTGCCTTGTCTAGGATATCCAGTACAATGATGAATATGGGTGGTGAGAAGGCAGATCCTTCCCTTGTTTCTGGTCTTCAGGGAAAAGCATTCAGATTTTAACGATTAAATATAATGTTAGATGCAGGTACTGTACAGATGATCTTAAGCAGATTGAAAGATTTCCTTTCTCTTTTTAGTTTGCTAAAAGTTTTCATTAGGAATAGATATTGGATTTTGCTAAATGTTTTCTGCATCTGTTGAGGTGATTATGTAGTTTTTCATCATTAGCCTGGTGGCAGGAAATTTACATTGACAGATTTAAAAAACGGTGACCCTGCTTTGATAAACCCTGCTTCTTCTTAGAATAACATGTGCTTGGTCAGAATATGTAATTTTTTAAAATACTGTTAAAATCAGTTTGCTAGTATTTTATTGAGGTTTTTGTGTCTGTATTTATTAAAGCTATTGATCTGTAGTTCTGTTTTGTTATAACATTTTCGTCTGGTTTGGTATAAGGGGAATACTTGCTTCATAACATGAGGTGCAGTGTGTCCTCTTCACTTGTATTCGGAAAAAGCTTGTGTGGAGTCGGTATCATATGTGTTTCTCATATGTTTGATAGAATATGTCATTGAAGTTACCTGGGCTTGAAATTTTCTTTTCAAATTGTTTTAAACTGTAAGTTCTGTTTCTAATAAATACTGGAATATTCAGGTTATCTATTTACTCATCATAGATCTTTAGCACCTTCTATCTTAAGAAATTTATCTATTTATCTAAGTTGTCAAATTTATGGACATATAATTGTTCATAATATTCACCTGCGGTATGCCTTCCCTGTGAATATACAGTAATAAGTGTTGTTCTCATGATTATGTTATATTATATAACAAAAGGGATTTTGCAGATAAAATTAAGGTTATTAGTAAATTGATCTGAAGATAGGAAGATTATCTAGGTGGATCAGTCCTGTGTAGGTGCACCTTTTAAAATAAGGACATTTCTGACTGGTAGCAGAAGACAAAGTCAGAGAGATTTGAAGCATCAGAAGGACTCTGAATTGTAGTAACCGAACTCAGGTCTGGCTGCCTGCCACAGTGAAACCTAAACTTGTGAGACAGGTGCTGGTGAGAAGGAAAGTGGTTTATTCAGGTGCTGTTCATCTGAGAAGATGTGGGACTCGTGTCCCAAAGCCCATTTAACATCTCAATGCAGGCAGAAGTTTTTATATGGAGGGAGAGGGAAAACAGAACAAAGAGGTCAAGGAGAGGGGATTGAAAAGTTTTCTGTGTACAGACCAGCGCAGTCCCTTCCGATTAGGATCTCAACACTGGTCAAGCTATGATCTGGAGTGCATCATCCTGGTTTTACAGTTGAAGGTCAGCAAATCTCTCAAAGCTGGGATGGCTGAAGGTTGAAGTCTGTATTTTTTGAAGTTAGTTACTTGGGTTCTTATAAAAACATGCCATTTATCTACAAGCTATGTATTAGTCAGAGTCAGCATTTACAGAAAAAATGTCAAAAGAATGGTGGGGCGGGTTACAATTCCCCAGTGTTACATATTGCTGGCTTGAAGATGGACTAGGCTCATGTGAGAAGAAGTGTGGGTGGTCTCCAGGAGGTGTGAGAAACCCCAATGGTAGTAAGCAAAGGAACAGCAACCTCAGTCCTATAATCTCAAGGAACTGAATTCTGGCACCTATAATGAGCTGGTAGGAGGTTCTTCCCCGGAGCTTCCAGATAAGAAGCAGCCTAGTCAACACCTTGAATCCAGTCTTGTGAGACTCTAAGGAGAAAACTCATTTGAGTCCACCTGAATTTCTGACCTTCAGAAATGGGAGATAATAAATGAGTCTTGTTTGAGTCACTAAATTTGTGATGAGTAGCTATTCCAGTGACTGACAACTGAAACACCTTTACTAAGCCATAAAATATATATAGGGTCTTCAGTGATGTCCCTTCATTCATACCTGATTTTGATAATTGGGTCTTCCCTGTTTTGTTCTTTAGCAATCAGACTGGAGGTTAATAAGGTTACCTCCCTAGCTAGAAGTTAAGATTTTATAAATCTCAAAGATCTAGCATTTTGTTTCACTAATTTTCTCTATTGTTTATCTGCTCCCATTTTTTCTCTTTATTATTTTCTTCCTTTGTGCTTGCTTTGCATTTAATTTTCTCTTTTTTCTAGCTTATTAAAGTGGAAGTGTAGATAATTGATTTGAGACTTCTTTTATTTTTAACATAAGCATTTAATGCTGTAAATTTTTCTCTAAGCACAGTTTTAATGCATCCCACACATTTTGGTATGGAAAGTTTTCATTTTTATTTAATTCAAAATATATTCTAACATCTTATGTGTTCTCATTTAACCTATGAGACATTTAAAAATGTGTTGTTTGCTTTCCAAATATATGGGGGTTTCCTAGTTATATTTCTGGTTTTTGATTAATCTTTAAGCCATGGACAGAATATATTCTCTGTATGGTTTTAATAGTTTTAAATTTGCTGAAGGTTTTTTTTTTCAGCTTACAAGATTCTTGATCTTGGTGAATGTCGCATGTGTTCTTAAAGAAAATTTATATTCTGCTGTTGTTGGATAGATTGTTCTATAAATGACAATTAGCCATGTTTTATTGATAGAAATAATTAGGTTCTCTCTATTTATATTGATAGGAATTGCACTGGATCTGTAGGTCACTTGGGTATATGGATATTTTAACAATACGATGTATTCTAACTCATGAACATGAAATATCTTTCCATTTATTTGTCTTCTTCAATTTTTTCATCAGTGTTTTGTCATTTTTAGTGCAGAGGTCTTTCACTTTCTTGGTTAAATGTATTCCTAAGTATTTTATTGTTTTTGATGTTATTTTAAGTGAGACTATTTTCTTATATTCCTTAAAAACATATTTTGTAGCTGGTGTTTAGAAATGCAACTCATTTTTGCATGTTGATTTTATATCTTGAAACTTTACTGAATGTGTTTATTAGTTCTAACAGTTTGTGTGTGTGTGTATGTGAAGTTGTTAGGGTTTTCTCTATATAAGATCTTCTCATCTACAATCAGAGACAATTTAACTTCTTCCTTTCTGATTTAAAGAAATTTCCTGACTTCCTACTTGGCCTTCTCTGATGCCACTCTGGTGGTGACAGGGGAGGGGTGCATGGGAATTTAAAGTTTTATGTTATTGCAGAGGAAGTATAGGCTCTCAGCTTAGCCTTTCTTCACCTGTGTGGGGTGGTGCTACACTTATTTTTTTCCCTGTGGCATTTGGCTGGAGCAATTATTACTTAAGAGTTTTATGTCTTGTTAGGCTGCTGTTTATCTTGGTCCCTTGGATAGAGAAAGAGAGTTTTGAAAAAAATTACTAGAGTTTATTTCATCGGTGGCTTTTGGCATTTCTGGGTTGCTGGCCGCTTCCACTCCAAGTATGGGATATGAAAATGCAGGAAAGAAAAAAGAAAATGCAGGAAAGAAAATGCAGGAAAGTCACTATCGTGTATTCCTTGAAATCTAAGATGCCCAGCTGGTCTACCTTCTTTCCCCACCTGCATTTAGCAGGAAAAGTACATATATTCCATCTTCCCATAAAGATGGATTTAAAAATGTATTTTCCCAGTTGTTCCATGGCAAAGCTAAAATTGCATGGGACAGAGTTAAACAGTCAAGGAAGAAATTATTCAAGGCTACTGCAGTGAGGGAGAGAGGCCAGAAGTTAGTGAGAGCTCCATTCCGCTGTAGAGCTTTTAAGAGCTGGGGTGGGGAAAAATAGTAGGACATCTGTGTTTGCTCATTGGCATAATCCAAGCAAAAGAAAGAGTTCTGGTATCTTTATAACAGGAAGTTATTTGATAGCTTGGAGCAAGGAAACCATCGAAGTTAGCATCTATCCTCCCATATAAACTGAAAGATAGGAGTACTATCTCCTAGATGATTGCATTTCAAAGAGATGGCTCCCAGGTCTTTTAGAAAACATTCCTGGGTTGTACAACTGTCAAGAAACTTTGCAAAAGATTTACATTTCAAGGAGCACAGACAGAATTTATTATTACACATTTTCTGAAATAAATGTTCTAAGAAAAGACAGGTAGAGGCCTATAGTCAGGAAGTCAGTTCAGTCAACCGAGGTCACTTGTAGGAGCCAAGTATCAGCTATCCTCTTATCATAGGCATAATAATCCCCCTTCTTCTGTCTCCTATATGCACATTTCATGGATAATGTGCATAAATATCATTATCACACATTGTTCTTTCTCCATTCATTTGGCTAGATCTAAGTTCTGTGCCTCTACTATGTACATGAGAAGAAACCTGTTAAATATCAGGGGGTGGGTGAATAAAAGATAGTTACAACACCTGTAAGAAAATATTTATCAAAGTCATTTCATTGATCCTCTTGAGATTCCTTGAGCTTTCTGACTGGCACCTTTAAAAGTGTTTCTGCCTTTTCTTGAATGCTCTTCTATTGCTGATTCTACTACTTGCCTTGCCTATCACATAATACAAGGAGTCTGATTCCTAGTTGAATATCCCCATTAGTGAAGAATATCTCTAAGTATGGTCTTTGACAAGACTTGTGTGATGAGACACCGACACAGTAATAACCACCACCATACCCACTTTATGCTCAAGTTTAGGGAAGGAGTGTGAGGGCAGCTGGCCAGAGACTCTGAAATCCTATCATTTGCTTATAACATCTCTATACATATTTTGTATTCTAACAGCCAAGTTTATTTTGAATGGGAGAATGGAATTTAGTAAGCAATGGTACAAAAAAGAAGAAAAGAGCCAGAATGTGTATTTGTACCTTTTATTGAACTTACTGTTCAAATGGATATTGGCAGCCTTAAAAAAACAAACATCACACATATCTCAGAGGCCACATTCATCTTTTAGATGCTACAAAGAATGCATTGTTTTTAAATATAGAGTTGAGTTGTATCAAAAGTTGCTTAGATCTCCCTTTCTTGGGCTGGCTCAAGAAATAAATGATGCATAGAAAGGGCTTCTTCTTCCACAAAGGAAGTTTTCATAAACTTATGAGCTCAAAAGCCAATAGTGTAAAGCAATACACTTTTGCGTTTCAAATGGCTCTTATACAGTAATTATAAAGACAGAGACATCTTTATTATGCTTGGAGGTTACAGTATATATTACAGTATTTAAAAGTAGCCTGATAACTGCTTTATTCTCTCCTTCCAAAGGCCCCCCACTGGGGATATATAACTTAAAGGTGATAACTTAAAAGGCCATAGTGTAGTGTTGCAGAAATCGTGCAAAAGATAAAGAAAAGGCAACTGGCTCCTAGTCTAATTTTGCTGCAGCTTAGGAAAAAAGTCCTTTTATTTTTTTAAACGTACTTCATTTTATTTGGAAAATATTGCAGAGAACATTTATTAAGCTAGTATTAAGGAAAATGACAGATATTTAGTCTGCATTTTAATTAAGCTAAAAGGACTTTTTATACATGTTACATCTTCAATCATGATATGATGCCTGATATATTTAAATCTAGAATAAAAACTAGTCTTATTAAAATAAGATTTGGTTAATAACTTACCTCACTAGAGAGCAGTATGAAAAGTTAGACCACCTCTATAAAAATGTTCTGGATGCAAAATGTCCTAGATAAAATGGAGAAAAGTGATATCTAAATGTAAGGTATTCTTTAGAACATTGTATGATTTTTAAATATTAGAACATAAATCATTAGGAACGTCCAGCAAATATTTTGCTATTATTATCCCAAAGGTCATTTAGTTAATAAGTGGTAGAACCAGGATTGGCAACCCAATTGTCTGCCCACAGAGCCTGAGCACCTTATGCTCACACATGATGTACTTAGCTTGGGAGTAGGTTTTGTGTGCAAAGATAGATGAGATCTTTACTAAGCACTAAAGTAATATTGAAGTAAAACAGGCAATAAGAAAACATGTCCTAGACCAAGCTGAACCTTAATTGTGACTATGTATGTGGTTTGTGATTTACAAAACTACCTGGTTGAAATTTTTTTAAAAATTGCCTTTGTATTAGGTATTCCAAAATTGTCACATGTACCAATCTTATTCCACTACAAAACAGACTTAGGGAATGAAGCAGTGCTATTGATTCACATACTTTTCTCCTGGCTTTGGTTTTCTTATCTATAAATGAAAGAAGCTGGAATAACTGTATACTACATTTTGTTCTCTCCATTTGTAATCATCTTGATTCAGTAACTTTGAAGTGCAGGGAATATTCCATTCACCTGGAAATTGAAATGCCAACTGCTGAAAGCAGTTGCTACCGCTATGTCATGAGTGATAAAAAGGAAGTGAAGACTTTCAGCACTTCCTACAGAAGCAGAGTTGTATGGGTTGAGTGTATGCTCCTTTTCATTACACTTAGGATTCATCATAAGAAAGAGAAATGCCCAAGTAACTTGCATTCCTGGTATACTGGGAGAATTTTGCTCTGGTTCTGCTCTATATTTCAATCAGATGTAGATCGCAATATTCCTTGTCACGGCATTCTTGGGAAAAGGCTCAAATGGAGTCTGAGAACCTGGTGACTTCATACAACAATCTTCTCTCAGGAACGGATGTGGGTAGTGGATTGTAGCCATTGTTCTTCAGCGGAGAATGCCATATGCCCCTGGCTCTTTCCTGAAAGCATCACCGTGTAATCACGAAGGGAACATGAATGACATTTAGAAATATTTTGCTTAAACACAATTGTTTAGAAATCCTGATTTCTTTCTCTTTTTAATATTATACATTCATAGATAAATTAGAAGAAAATGAGCCCTTTGTATTCCAAATAAGGTAAAAGAAAATCATTGAATTCTAAACCAAGGCCACAATTTCTGTTCTTGAAAAAATATGTTAAATATATTACTAGTATTTAAAGAGTAGTTTGCCTCCTCTATTTGTTCAAACCTCCATTTGTTAGGGGTAGGGCTAGAAGCTGGGGCAGACTCAGATCATCAGTGTCAATCACTAGGGAAAGTCTGCTCCTAAATTTGGGATAGTTCGTGTTTTAAAGGAGTCGTCTATGTGGACAGAGAACTGGAGGAAGTACTGGATATCCTAACAACTAGTTACTGCATGCATTTGATATATAATACAGGGCTTGTGAATGCTTTGACCAGCAGCCTTTGGGTTTTAAAGACCAATTTTTGCTTTAATGTCACTGAAAATTTTGAGATCAGATAGGCCTAAGGAAAAGAACTATTCCTAAATTTGGCAGGTCCTAGAGAAAAAACATAGAGAAGCAGTTGCACTCCTGATCAAGACTTTTCATACCTCAATCATTTTTAGATCTTCCTGCTTCTTCTATGAATGTATTTTATTTTGCCCTTTTTGCTTATTCATTTTCTATGCCTTACAAACTAGCCAACAGTGTTATTTAATATCTGAAACTTTTTCCCATTTGCAAATGATGATATTATCTGCCTTACCTAATTTAAAGGAAGAGATGTGAGTAACAAAAAGGAAAATATTTTAAAAAGTGCCTTTAAATAGAGAAATAATTATATGAATGGTAGTAATAATAGCAGTAGTTATAGTGATTTCTGTGGGAATAATGTTAATAATAGTAGTAGTTATTATTAATCCACATGGATTAGTGGTGGTGCGAAAGAGAGACAATACAGAAAATACTATATCTCGAGATATATCTGTAGTATCGTATGCTTGATTTAGCAGTTAGTAGAGTCAACTGATATTAAATGCTCTCAGGTTCAAAACTCTAGTGTGTTTGGACTTGACTAAAGATTTGCCGGGAAAATTATTATATTATAAACATATGAACATATTTTATTTAATGTTAATAATGTAATATTAAATGAGAAGAGAGATTCCCTGCTGTATTTCACCTAATATGGTCTATTAATTTACCAAATGTTAATGCAAATTTCTCCCAGACTTTTTAACTTTTTTTGTAAAAATTGTGCTGTTCGTCAAATTCTGGAACTTGGGAAGGTAATTGAAAGTTGATTTTTTGCGCACCTCCAGCTTGTTCAAACTCAACAAAGTGTTCTTTTGTTGTTAATTTAACGTCCTTTCTACTTTAGGTTCACTTGCTCCGTGTATGGTTTTTCTTTGGACGGGCTGCTCTCCTCTTTAATCTTATGCATCTTCCTGCTCGCCTACATTGACTGAAAAGGGCTTGGTTTAATGTCTCTTCCAAGTGCTTTGGAAATAGCTTTAATACACTGTTAATTTTTAGACCTGTTAAATAGAGTTATTATAGTTGCAAATTGGATTTTTTAAATATTGGAGTGATATTGAGAAGATGAGCTTTGGTTGTGCATAGATCCCATTAAGTGCACTTAAGACAGGGTTAGTGTTCTTTTTTAAAATTATATTTTATTAATTATGCTATTGTAGTCGTCCTGATTTTCCCTCTTTTGCCCCCCACCACCAGCACCCTGCACTCCCTCACCCAATCTCCCCATCACTGTTCATGTCCATGGGTCATGTGTGTAAGTTCTTTGGCTACTCCCATTTCCTATGCTGTACTTTACATCCCCATGGCTATTCTGCAACCACCTATTTGTACTTCTTAGTCCCCTCACCTCTTCACCCATTCACCAAATTAAGGAAATTTACTTTCATTATTTTTTCAAATAGATTTCCAATTTCTTGCTCTTTCTCTTCTTCTGGCCCCACTATGATGTGAATGTTGGACATCTTCAAGTTTTCCCAGAGGCTGCTTGTATTATCCTCATTTTTTTGGATTCTTTTTTCTTCTTGTTCTCATTGGTTGCTTTTTGTTTCCTTATGTTCCAAATCATTGGTTTGATTCTTGGCTTCATCCACTCTACTGTTGTTTCCCTGTAAATTGTTCTTTATTTCAATTAGTATACCCTTAGTTTCTGACTGGATCTTTTTTATGCTGTTGAGATCCTTCCCAAGTTCCTTGCTCATCCTTGTAACCAGTGTTTTCAACTCTGCATCTGATAGATTGCTTATCTCCATTTTGTTTAGCTCTTTTTCCAGAGTTTTGATCTGTTGTTTCATCTGGGCCATGTTTTTATGTCTCCTCATTTTGGCAGCGTCTCTGTGTTTGTTTCTATGAAGTAGGTAGAGCTGCTTTGACTCCACAGTGTGTGGCCTAAAGTAGTAGGTGGCCTGTTGGGTCCAGTAGCACAGCCTCCCCTATCACCCAAGCTGGGTACGTGAGGTGCACACTTCGTGTGAGCTGAATACACCCCTTTCTTGTAGTTGAGCCTTGGTTGCTGTTGGCAGATCAATGGGAGGGATTTACCCAGGCCAGTCTGCTGCCAGGACTGGCTGTGACCACTGACCACCAACCTCCATCCTCTGTGGAGGATCATTTGTGCAGGGGTGGGGTGGTGGTGTTCTGATGTGGTCTGTAGCTGTCCAATGGGTGTGCTGGCCCTGAGGTTTCCCAGGTGGTGCAGGTCAAAGTCAGCCCACAACTGTGTTTTGCCCAGGGCACCATGCCTGAGTTGCAGAGCAATCTGAGATGGTTGCCACTTGTGCTGGCCTTGGAAATTCCCAGGTGAAGCCAAGCTGTAAATCTAAGCTGGCTGCTGCTAGTTCTGGGACCGGGGCTCAGTGAATCCAGCTGGTATTTATTTGATAAGATTTAGGAAGTTGTGAAGCATGATCTAAGACCAGCCATTCATGAATGGAAAAGCAGCTTGGGTGGGCCAATTAGTTGGGTGGGACAAGTATCTGGGGATCTCCAAGGCAGGTCAAACAATGTTAGCCAGGTTGATGGAGTCTCAGATATGGTACCAGCTTGCTGACTTCATGGAGGGAGGGTTTGGAAGAGACAATGGCCTCTGCTTACCTTTAAGGCAGATACTTCAGTTTCTCCGTGTATACCACTGGTGCCTTGCAGGCTGTTCCCCCAGTGCTGGAGCTCAGAGGGAGGGAGTCTGAGTAGGTGAGTCCGTGTGTGCATTCCTAAAAGGAACTGCTTAAGGTTGCAGCAGTTTCTTCCACTGATTCAATCCCTGCTGGTTTTTGCAGCTAGAAGTTGGGGGGACTTATCTTCCTGGCACAGGAATCCTGGGCTGGGGGACCTGGTGTGGGGCTGGGACTCCTTGCTTCTGAGCTATCCCTCCTGGATTTTTATTCACCACATGTGGGAGTGGAACCAGCCCATTCTGTGTTCCCCTCTGACCAGTCTGGATGTATGGTTTTTTTTTAAATTCCATAGTTGTCAGATTCCATTCAACCCTAGTTGTGATGGTTTTGAGCGATGGTTGTTCTATATTTTAGTTGTAATTTTTATGTGGTTGTGTGAAGAGGTGAGCCATGTCTCCCTACACTGCTGTCTTGACCAGGGGTCCCTCTGTTAGTGTTTCTTAAAGTTAGACCGTTTTCTTCTGAATCACCTGGAGTATTGGGCTGAAGACCTCCCTAGTCAGAATCTGCATGTTTAACAAACTCTCCCTGTGGATTTTGTGCACGAACAAAAATTTGATAAACATTGTTGTCAGTGTTGGAATCATCGAAGAATTATGCTTATTTCTAAAACAGCAATAAGAAATTTGTATGTGATTAATATATTAAATCAT
>PVKM010005210.1:0-48856 GCA_004027735.1 Carollia perspicillata
TGTGCCAAGCACTGTGTTAGTTGCTTGGGCTACAAAGATAAGTGAGTTGTGGTTTCCCTCAAGGAAATTAATTATACAGGTTAACAATTGCTACATAGTGGGTATAATAAAATTATGTCAGAGTCAGGAGTTGCTTAAGTGAGCCTGGGATACATAATTTGTGGCCTAAACAGTATCTAGGATTTATTTTGTAAAGAAGTTAAACTAATGGTTGGGACAAAGGAATACCCCAAGGAAAAGGAGGCATGAAGAAGCTTAACTAATCAGGGAAATGTTGAGTGGTTTGGAGGACTGATAGGGAATGAAGTTGGTTGAGAACAAATTCATGAAGGCCTTAGAAGATTATGCAAAAATTTTAAATTATGTCTAAAATAAACTTTTTCCTCTGTTTTTATAATGCAGTCACTACTATTTATCCAGATGATAAGGGAGAAAAGAGTGAGACTCATTTTTGCCTTCACCCCAAACTGGCCATATACTCATTGCCAAATTCTATTAACTATTCTATCTTCAACAGGTTTTCCAGACTTTTTGTTTTTCTCAATCTTCATTGATAAGATCCTTGTTTGAGACATTATCTTCCCCTCCTACAAACTAAAAGGAAACTAACCTCACAGTCTCCCTTTCTTCTCCAGCTTTGGCCCTTGTGATCTGAGTTTATATAAGAAAGGAAAGGTAACAAGCTAACAAGAAAAGAGAAGATGTAAAATAGGAAAAAAGAAAAAAAGGTAAAATAGCAAGATTCCAGGGAAATTATAGCAAGAGATGAAATTTAGAACAAAAAAAGACAGATTTGCCTGACACAGAAGTTCCCTGTTTGAAATGCCTGGAGAAGAATGAGTGCAGACACGCAGTCAGTTCTCTGCAATATAACATGTGTATTCCTGCAGAACGCCAGTTATATGTATTAGTCAGAGTTCTCCAGAGAAACAGAAACAGTAAGAGGTATATCTATTTGTATCTGTATCTCTATTTTTCTCTCTATATATGTCCAGAGAGGAAAAAAAAGAGATAAAAGAGAGAGATACTAGTTTATTTGAAGGAATTGGCTCGGTACTATGGAGGCTGGCAAGTCCAAAATCTGCCAGGCAGATTGGCAGCTAGGGCCCCTTGGGAAGAGTCGATGCCACAGCTTGAGTCCAAATATAGTCCGAGGGCAGTTTTGCTTGTTTCACAGGGGACCTTGGTTTGTTTTCTTTTAAGTCTTCAACTGATTCATTAAAGCCCACCCGCGTTATGGAGAATAGTCTGCTTTACTAAAAGTCTGCTGATTTAAATGTTAGTCTCATCTAAAAGATACTTTTACTGCAACATCCAGACCAGTGTTTGACTAAATATCTGGGACCATACCCTAACAAAGTTGACATAAAGTTAACTGCCCAACAAAGTTGTGCAAAATCATACAATCAGAACCACAGGAGTTCCGGAAAAAGTGGGGTCAGGAAGATGACACT
Source organism: Carollia perspicillata (assembly GCA_004027735.1). Classification (NCBI taxonomy): domain Eukaryota; kingdom Metazoa; phylum Chordata; class Mammalia; order Chiroptera; family Phyllostomidae; genus Carollia; species Carollia perspicillata. The sequence continues at coordinate 1,455 of PVKM010005210.1, forward strand.
CAAAATCTATCAATGACACAAAAGTATACATGCCTTAAATGGTTACAAAATATATACAAACTACAATAAATACGAAACTTTGCCTTGAGAATTGGGTTACTGGTAGAAGCGGATGTTGGAAGGGTTGCAGTTTGTGAGTCATTGTGAAGTGATGAAAAGAGCGACATTGCATGGACATTAGCAGTACCAGATGTGGATGGCTGTTGGCTTGCAACATACATGGGGAACCAAGCTGGTAGACGTTTGAAGTGTCTTTGTGGGTGTGTCTTGTTTATTTCTCTGCTGTGCATTTCACCTTGGTGCAGCTTACTATTTTTACCTAGTGGATGGAATCATAAATTGGCAATCATAGCATTTGCATTAGGCTTGAATTGTTTCTTAATTTGTTAACTGTATTGGGACAAATACCCATTTTCCCATTTTAAAAACAGAAATCACTTTATTTAGGTTTATGGCAAAGATGGGAGGGGTGTTGCAGGGATGGGTGAAAAAGGTGAAAGGATTAAGAAGTATGAATTGGTTGTTACAGGATAGTCATGGGGGTGTAAAGTACAGCATAGGGAACATAGTCAATAATATTCTAATAACTATGTATTGTGTCAGATTGGTGGAGGTTTATCAGTATGTTCACTTATTAAGTGATATAATATCTAATCACTGTGGTGTACACTTGAAACTAATATAATATTGTATATTAACTATAATTTTAAAAAATGACTAAATAGCAAAATATATTTAATTAAAATTTTATGAAAAAAAATTCAAAGTAAAAGGACCTACAGCTAAGATTATTCTACACAGCAAAGTTATTATCTAGAATCAAAGGACATATAAAAAGCTTCTCAGACAAGAAAAAGTTAAAGAAGCTTATCATCACAAAACCAGTATTACATGAAATGTTAAAGGGTCTTCTTTAAGAACAAGAAAAAAAGATAAAAATATGAACAATAAAATGGCAATAAATGTATTTCAATCAACAACTGAATCTAAAAACCAAAAGTGAACTAGCAGAACAGAAATACTCATAGAGAAAACATTTTCATGGTTGCCAGACAGGAGTGGGGAAAAGGTGAGGGATCAAGGAGCACAAATTGGTAGTTATGGGACAGTCATGGGGTGTAAAGCACGGCACAGGGACTGTAGTCAGTAACACCTCAGTGACTGTGCATGGTGTCAGATGGGTGTAAGATTTACAGTATGATCACTTAGTAAGTAATATAATGGCTAATCAATGGGGTGTACACCTGAAACTGATATGATAATGCATACTTATATCTTAATATATATCAATTGTAATTGTAAAATTAAAGAATGGTTTTAAAAATAATAACAAAGAAAAATAAATTTATGACAAGAGGTGGAGAGCTAGACAGAGTTAGCAGATTTCATGTTGTCATTAATGTTCTTTGCAAAGCTGAAGAAAGTGACAGGCAGGAGAATCTGAGAATTTACAGATGTCTATATGAAGCAAGTTAGATACCAAATAGGTAGTTGTTGGGAACCACCCTGTCTGGTTTCAGGAGCTGTAACCCCCTCATGGCTAAGGCTGTGTGAGCGACCTACAGCCCATAAACCACTAAGGAGACAAAGCTTATCTCCCTGGCAGGAGCTCTGCTTCTGCTCCTTTTTCCATAACTGGCCCCCAATGCTTGATCAGTTAGCCAATGACGGGTAAGATTCCCCAAGGGGGGAACAACCTAAGACAGGCATGATCACATGGAGGCCCCAGGGAAGGATTTGGGGGACTATGGGGAAAGGGGGCGATGGACCCTTGCCCCTCAGTTTTGATGAAGCCTAACTCCCCTGAGTCTGCAAGAAGTCTCAGAAAATTCTTTGGCTATCTGTCTCCTCTGCCAGACTTAAGCCTGAGACAATGACAGAGGGCGGTGCAGTCCTGTGCTGGAAAGGGCGGGCTCCCCCAGCGGTGATCAGGCCTGAGAAAGGATATGTAAAATCCTGTGACGCCTGCTTTGCTGAGAATGCTCTTAGTTAAATGAGCAGGAAATGAGTTTGTTGCCCAAAGTTTTGTAGCCTTTTAACTGATAGACCCCAACTCAGAAGAAGCCCTAATAGTTCTTTGTATGCTATCTACTGTTTGATCCTTACTGCCTGACAATGATTAATGAGCTGTATCTGTATTCCTGCTCAAATTAAACCCAATAAAAGCTTGTCTAGGCAAGGGTCAGTGCACTCTTCCCTTAAGAGAGAAGGGTGTTCCCCCCTCGAGGGAGTAGCTGTGCCATCCCCTTTTTCTCCACAGGACTCGTAGTCCATGTGAATTTGTCTCATATCTCATCCATAACACTGTGGGCACTATGAGCCAATGCCCAAGTCAGGTAGTCAGTAAGAATTTATTGAATGAGTAATAAATGAGTAAGCAAAAGCATTTTTAGAGTACATGAAAATCAAAGCAATTTTTGCATGAGGTGATAGAACTATAAATTCGCATTGATTGCTTACTCAAGTTAAAAGAAAGATTGTTGTATTTATTTGAGATGGGGAATCATGAGTATCCTGTCAAGAGAAAGAACTGATACACAGTATGGGTCCAGTTTGGACAAGAAAGAAAGTAAACCTGGAAGAAGAAGAATAACAGAAAGAGGGGAGAGTATAGGGAGGACAGAGAGAGATGAGAGAGAGTAAGAAGTATTAAGACAACAGACATCCTAATGAGGACACAAGAAGCTTAAGTGCTGATTGAAAGGATGGCAAGCTAAAAGGGTTTGAATGTGGGGCCTAGAATAGCTAGGATTCCTGACAGACTTACCCCGCAGCTACAGCTCCAAGACTAGTGTTAGACACTCTGGTGGGGACTGTGGCTGTTAATGTAATTCCTGTGACTTGGTGAATATTGTCTGGGAAATTGTTTGGGAGTAAGCTTGTGGTGGAAATATTCCAGCTCAGAGGTGATAGGGAAATTAGCATTTTCTGTTTACCATAAGAGTACCATGAAAATGATAAGTGATCAGGTTTAGGTTAATATAACAAAACATACTTCCTAATGCTCTAACTGTAAAACAGTGCAATGGGCTGTATTGTGAAGTATGACCTGTACTTTTCAGAAAAGACCCAGGAACATATTAGTGTTACTTTTGCTGTTCTTGTTATTAATGCTCACAAATAATGAGATATTGTCGAAGATATTCTTCAATTCCTGGGCAAATTGGATTGGAACAAGTGAAATCATCTGATTTTTACATGGTGTGGTGGTGTTAAATACATTCCTTACATTTTCATTCTTTCTTACTTGGCCAAATCCATAAATGTACACTATAGTTTGGCTATTCAGGAATGATTTATTTCATATGTCAAACGAAAAGAGAGAACATTTTCTGATTTCTGCAGGTAGACTGAAGAGCTGCATTTCATGTCTGAAAAAAATATCTGTAATTACTAAACCTCGAGCAAGTTCCACTCCACTCTTCCAAAGATTAGTTGCCTTCAAGGATTTCTACATACCTGGGTTCTAGAGCCCAGATCTTACTAAAATGTTACTTCCTCAAAATGTGAAGTTTGAAAAACACCTCAAATGCACTTTGCCAACCTGCCTACAAACAACTGCAGTTTTTAAACTTTAGGATGCAAAAGAATCAGCTGGGATATTTGTTTTAAATGCAGAATCTTGAGCCCTAGCCCAGGAAATCTTTATATAGTAGATTTGGGGTAAGAAGTAGAGTTTTTAGTTTTAATCGGATTGTAGAGATTCCAGTGCAGATGGTTTGTGGGTTGCAGTCTGAGAAACACCAGCCTGAAATGATCAATCTTAACAGTTGATCAATTTGGTCATATGCCAGTGACTGTATTTCCTCACTGTGTTGTTTAAAGGAAGAATTATTAAAATATTACAAAACAAGTTTTAAATGTGAACACTTAATGGTAGAATACTGTCAGTGTATTATGGAAATTAAATAATTAGTATGAGGGGGATTGATTTCAGTGTGATATAAAAGTACATATTTCTGCTCAACAAGGAGTAGCTAGAATTCTGATATGATTTGATATACTATTTTTATACTGAATATGCATTACTGGAAATAGGTCACAGCAGGAAGACAGATTAAGGCAGTTTAAAGGAAAATAGAAACTGTAGAAACTATAAAAAATAAATTTGCAATTACAATAAGAAAGCAGAGCTCTCTCCTTTTCTTTGTTTACTCAGCGGCCAATATAATTACCCTCGATTTTATGTACATGAAGTTAACCCTTGAATAGTCTGATGTCTTTCACATTCTCAAGAAAAAGTAGGCATTTTTCCTCCTGGCTTCAATATGAGAGCAAAATGTGAGGAAATGCGAGGCCAAATGCTCCATAAATTTAAACATAAAGCATAATCCCCTACAAATATAATTTGGAAGATACTAAGAATTAAGACCCCTCAAAAAAGGGGAAGGCAGAGAAGGCAAAACATATAAGGGTGAGAGGATATGTATGAAGAAATATGGGAAAACATACAGTATTGAGCCCTTTTGATGGATGAATATTGAAGCATATTCATAAATTATGGGGTTATGATAATTTAATAGTTCATTCTTTAGACATTGTGTTGGCATTAACAATTTCCTACCACACAGCTCTTCTTTCACTCCATTACAGCCACACTGCTGTCTTTGTTTTTCCCCTAATACATCCCTCAGGCTCCTGCCTCTGGATCCTTGAACTTGCTAATTCCCTTCCTGGACCACTCTTCTCCCAAATAACTGCACTGTTCATTTTCATACTTCAATAAGATAATTCTAAAGTATCATGTCCTTGGTACAGCTTTCCTTGAACTTTCTATTTAAAATAAGGACTCAAGGTCATGCATGCTCTAAGGGAGCTTTGACCTGCTTAGGGAGATTTTCCTGAGACAGGTATGCAGCACTTTGTCCATAAATGACAGCCCACCTAGTTACCAGGGAGAGTTGATTCTATAATGCTCTTGGTCACTCACTAGAGAATGAGAAATGGAACAAATATACCCAGATAAATTCTTGTGGTCAGCACTGGTATCCTGGAAAACTTTTCTAGACTATACACTAAAACGAGGTGAGATTTAAGAGATGCTTTTATTATGTGGCAACAAATGCCCTGAATTAAGGTGGATCCTTAACAAAAAAAAGTGTGAGTCTAGCGTGAGTCTGCCAAAAGGGGCAAACACCACAACTACGGCAGAAAACAGTATAGCTGTGGCTGCTGAGTCAAGGGGTCCCTAAAGCTGACACAGCTAGTGGCAATAATGATGACCTTGCCACCTCATGAAGGACTTTAAATGAACCAAAAAATATGGAAAGTTATTTTAATTAAGCCCTGAGCGGTCCCAGCTCAGCTCAAAATCACAATAAAATGTGCTGGAAGGGGCCAGGGAGCTCTGTGGGGTCTCAGAAGTACTAATTGCATTGGTGTGGGCCCCAGCTTTACAATTCAAGCATCACTGAAAGCCTTCTAATCCCTCTTAATACCTTCATGTTGGATATTAGCATTTCACTGTGAATTCTGGGACAACACAAATATTCAGACAACAGTACTACCTTACTGGCACACAGCCACTTTCTCCTCTCTTTGTAACTCAACTTCAGCTTCTTTAAGAAGAAAGACAATTAGCATGAGGTCAAAGTTTCCCTACCCCCAAGGGAGAATGTAGCTATAATCATCTATTTAAATATGCCGAGGATCTTCCAGCAGAGGTGGGACAAAACTTTCATGGTTCTGTTGGATACAGATGCCAAAGTTATCGTGTTACCAGGTCCTGTGTGGGGAATGCACTCTTTCAACTCTTGTGGAAAGGAGGCTAGCTGTAGGTGGGACCATTTGGGTCCATTCAGTTTACTAATGTGGTGTCTCCTGTCGAATGTCTATGATTCTCCTAATCTTGAAGAGCCACATGTAGGAAGTGGTAGTTGGACATAAAATTTGCTCCCCATCCTATCTCTCTGTTTTTTCATAAATGGCCCAACATAAACCATACAGAACCCCAGGATGAGAAAGGAAAATGAAAGCTTTCAGAAAGGACATAAAAGCAACAATGGTAATATGAGAAGCAGTATGTTAACATAGTGGCCCTGCATGGACAGTTAAAGGGAATTGGGAAATTATGGTCAATTGAATTGACTTGTTTCTCCTATTGACCAGGCTCTTGCAGATACAGTGATTGCACACATAGTGTGTTGCTCAGACCAGTGGCTCTTGATATACTTACTGTCTTGGCCTTATTTTCTATTTCATTGGCACCAAAAGATCAGATTAGTTAACCTATTTTTTTAATGGCTTTCATGCTGAGCTTGGCTACTGAAAGCCACTTAAAGGTTTTAAGCAGGAAGGAAATATGAAAAGATAACAGAAAAAAGATATCCAGTTATGTAGATAATTCAGTAGAGGTGGGGAGATTGATACAAAGGTCCTGGAGGTGGATCTTGTCCAGTGCACTCCAATAAATGTGGCCCCATTATGCATATGTATATGGGCCACATAAAAGCCCCCCACCCCCCCGCCAGGTAAAGCCACCCAGCCTTAGAATTACTCCAGGCCACCTTGTATTTGCCATCTTTAGGAAACACCCACTGCTTGTTTCCTTATTCCTTATATTTTTACACCAACATATGCCATACTCTCTTCTCCAAGTTTAGCTCCAAAAACACAGCCTCCCCTCCCCTTAATTTTTTCTAGTTTTATTGAGGTGATTTTTTCCTAGACAACTGTTTTTGTTTTGTTGGTGTCATTTACCCTCTGGTCTAGCTCATAAATATCCATGTTTGCTCCTATAAGCCTTTCTCTCTGAAAGTACATGTAGACAAAGGAGAGAAGTGATGACATCAAAATTAAGACAATAGAAGTAGGAAAAGGAAAGACATGAGTGGTGAAGGTGTTGTTTTAATGCTGATGTGTTGAAATGGACAAACCATAGTGAGAAAACATATATGAGGAATGAGGGAAATAAAAGGATATAAAATGACTTTCAAGACTTTAGCTCTAGTATCTGGCACATCAGAGTGCCATTTTCTGAGATTGGAAATACAAAAGAAATAGCCGATTTGGGATGGGAAGAGGAAGATGATTAGTTTGGTTTTGACCTACAAGAAGAGACAGGCTTACATAGTCTTCTGCTTTAATTACGATGGCTCCTGCCACCAGGTGCACTAAGCTCCACACATCCCATTTTCTGCAGGAGCACTGTTACTTTTAGGGTATATACTGAAAAACTGAAAAAGTAACCCACTTGGGAGGAGTATCCTTGACCCACTCTATGCCCCGAGTTTTGTTCCTTGAGGTAGTCTGGTTATATGCACATCATAAAGCTATCTATTTCTTGACTTTAAAATATAGCAAGGTTATCTAAAAATAAATTATTCATTACACTTTATATTTTCCCAAAAGAACTTCATGTAGGATGTGAATCACTTCTCCTAAAACAATAACTCATAATGAGATGTTTACCTGACTTTCATGTCTATAGAACATTTCCTTAGCACCTACCACACTGACCTAAACAATCTCACTTGAAATTGTGACTAACACTTGTATAATGAAAGTTATTTATATATATTCTATTATCTCAGTGAAAATAGTATAATGATTCAGAAAGAAAACCAGATAATGTGCTCTTAAATCACATGTCCAGTTTTTATTTGTCAATTCAATAACTATTAATAATACATTCAGTGTATTTCTTCATGTCTAAACTCTAACTTTTATCCATAGATCCGTAGTTCCTCCATTGCAAATAATCAGTTTTTCTTCTGGGCTCACAATTCATTTTATGTGCTGTTTTCTATAGAGCACTGTAGTATGTTGTGCCAGTCCTTCTCCTTGGGAACGGGGCTCTAGTTTTTGAGATTTGTGCTTACTAATTGGAACTTTTAGTGTTAGTAGAAGACAAATATTCAACTCAAACTATTTTAAGAAGAAGGTAAATAGAATAAGCAACTTCTGTCTCTCCCAAGGAGAAGATCAAGATGTATAAACTAATTCCTGATTTGGCTAGACTTCAGTGTTAGAGAGATTTCATAATTCTTTATCCTCATCTCTTGAATCTACCTCTACCTGGCTTCATTTATCTATAGGCTATCTCCATCTGGTAAACTTACACCTAGCAATATCAGTCAGACAAGGAGATGGCCTTCTGATAGTTTGGTGGGTCAAATGCCATTGAGTTTTCCCTGAATTATCAAATGCCAATTGTTTTGACTAGGATTGCTTCCACTAGGATTACCTGCACTTGAATCATGTGTTCTGAGGAGGTTAACTCTGGACAATAAAATAAGAGATGTATGGTTCCCCAAAGGAAGAGATGTTAGACAGACAAAAATTAACATATAAAATCCGCTTAAACTCTTAGCAACTCAAACACTGATTTAAACATAATAGATATTCAGTAAATGTTGCTGACTGAATAGAAGTAAGTAGTCATTTGACCTCTTCATAATTACATATACTAGTACTTTGGGACAGGCTAAAAGTGTGAAACATAGTATTTTAAGAAGAAAATGTAACCCAACTGAAAAGTATAAATGTATTTGTATACTAGTATGTATTCTCTGTGTGTGTAGGGAAAAGAGGAGAGAGAGAGAGAGAGAGAGAGAGAGAGAGAGAGAGAGAGAGAGAGAGAGAGAGAGAGAGAGATACTTTATTTATTATGTATAAGATGTCAAAAATAAATACATGGAACCCCAAGTGCGTTACCAAAGATAGTCTAGCAAAGACTATATCTGATAGAAGTCTACCACAGATAGAAGTCTACCAAAGTTTGTGGGCTAGTAAGTTTAGAGAAGAGCTAAGGCTCAAGACATGCTTTGAATGATGCATTAGATTTCACTCTTACTTCAATGCATCAATAACAAACACAATTAACTTCAAGAATTTTATTGGCTTATACAGTGTGGAAGTACTAGGGGCAATGTGATTTCAGAGACAGCTAGTTTTAGGGTTCATACAAGATCATGAAGACTCTCTCATCATTTCTCAGTTCTGCTTGCTTCTGGTTTTTGGCTTCATATCTACTCCTGCAAACAGATTTTCTCCATGTGGAGATGGCTGCCACCAGTAGTCACAAATTCATATTCTTCCACTTTAGCAACCCATGTGGAAAAGGATGTCTCACTTTTACTTTTATATATCAAACATAGGGAAAAATTCAAATTGGCACTGCTTTAACCTAATAGCTATCTTTGAACTAACCATTGTGTCTCGGACAATAAGCTCATGACTAGCCACGCCTGGATCACATTTGGCTTTGGAAACAAAAGAGTTAAGATTGGGGATGAAACATGTGAGGTAGCCCACAAATCTACAAAATGTGTAGAATATTCATAGAGCAAATAGTTAGGTAGACCGTCCTGATAGAATATTGTCATACTCAAAAATATAAAATAGTTCAATAGATATTTTTAAAATCTTCTACTTTTGCCAAATTTTATACTAAGTGCTGAGACTACAAAGGTGAGTAAAAAAGGCTACCAATCCCCAAGTAACACATTTTCTGCTTAGAGATATACTCATAAAATTGATGATTATAGCACACTGCGGCAGAGGCAGATGAAACATAAACTCAGGCCCCTAACCTGTGTAGCAGAGACAAAACCTTAGGGTCAGGTAAGACTTCTTGGAGAAGGTGATTTCTGAGGTGAGTTAGAAAAGCTGAATCAGAATTTTCTAGAAGAAAAATGGGAGATAGGACAAGGTGTGTGGTTATATACAATAATATGCTTGGTACAGGTCTGTGTACCATACAAGGTGAGAGTGAGAGAGAAAAGAGTTTGGAAAATTAACAGGTAGTAACTATGATGTTAGACTCTATTCCTTAGGAAATGTATTAGGAGAAGTGTTTTGGCCAAACTGTCCTTTACATATGTAATGTTGGTAGTTTTGAACAAGGAGAAGACAAAAGAAATAATAATTAACTCATAGCTGGAGTATGTCAAGCCAGAGAAGAAGGCAGTAAAGAATCAATAGACATGGACAACTCAAAGATTAGGGGAATATTTACAGAAATAATTTGGTGGGACATTGACTTCTTGGATACAGGAAGTGAGAGGAAAAAAAGAACAAAATTTCTTCCAGGTTATTGGCTAGGAATATTAAATGGATATTGGAGGAATAACCAGGTGTTGTATTTGAGGCATTATGGGCCTTCTAGGTAGAACTAGATATTCAGCATGCACTTGAATATATGGGTCTAAAACTCAGAAGGAAATCTCTGTTGGGAATATAGATCTGTGGCAACATTATGTAAAAAACAAATGAGTTTATTCAGGGAGGATGTATATAATGAGATGAGTAAAGTAGTGAACTAGAAAGAAAGATATGCTATCATTAAAGGAATAGATAAAATACTAGAAGTCTACCAAAGAAAGAAGAGTTGGAGAGCAGAAAGAAAATTTAAAGAATGCAATATCCAAAGATGATAAATTTGCCCTGGCTGGCATAGCTCAGTGGATTGACTGATTCCCAGCCAGGGCACATGCCTGGGTTGTGGGCCACGTCCCCAGTAGGGGATGAATGACAGGCAACCACACATTGATGTTTCTCTCTCTCTTTCTCTATCCATTCCCCTCCCTCTAAAAATAAATAAGTAAAATCTTAACAAAAAAATGATAAACTTTAAAACTTGAAGAAAGTGAGGTTAATTGATGGTTAAATGAATCAGAGAAATTCAGAAAGATAAGACTGGTATAATGTTTCTAGGATTAGCAATTAGAAAACACTGTTAGGGCCCCAGTGAATTTGAATTAGAGCCAAGAATGAATGGAGGTCCCCATCCCTAAAGATGGGTGAATTTTCAGAAGTGCTTAGCCACCTAAGTCGCAGTTTTGTGGGGCAAATAAAAAGGAAAGAGATTTAGGAAGACATAAAAAAACAAACCAAAATGAAACAAACAAAAAATGCCATGTGTGCTTATATATAGCTTGGTTCATAGTTCATGTAGTCAAATTGAGATGCATTCTGAATAGTGACAGAAAAGAAAAGAAAAAATCGAGAGATCATTGAGCTCATAGAGGGCTCACAGAGGAGAATAAAATGAAGGGGACAAAACATCAGAGGGCACTATAAGGTAGAAGTGTGGGTGGGGAAATTCAGGTGGAGAGCAGGAAGCCAGGGAACAGGCTACTGGAGTTTCAGAGTTCCTGTTAGAACACTTCACTAGATGGAGGTGGCTGGGGATATGGGTGATTGATGGAGAGAACTGGTGAGGCCACTTAACTGAAGAATACTAGACATATCAAGGTAGCTTTATCAGACTGTGTATGCATGAAAATATAAACCTCTGTGAGAAAGCAAAAGGATCCAGTAGGCTGGGACGTGGCCCCAGTCTTTAATTAATGAAAGGAGGAGAATGGAAGTTTGTTGAGTAATAACAGCAAGAAAGGGTATGAATAGATAGCTTAAACCCCAAAGAAATATGTTTTGTGCCCTATGAGTTGAAAAAGTTATCAGGAAAAAAAAAAGACTTATGCACAAGAGTCTTTGGGGGAAAAAGTGGAATGATAAAATAAAGATGTGTCATCTTAGTGTCATCTCAGAGTTGATTAAATTCAAATGAGAGATTTTGATCCTGATTTTATAAGTAAATTGGATTTATTTTTCCGTTTCTAAGCATTGCTCTGAGAGAAACAAAGTCCCTCTCTACTACTACTTGTTAGTTACCTAGATTAAAGATTGTACAGGAGGGTAAAACAAATTCTTGAAATAAGGTTTTTAGATCATTCATTAACCATTCACTTAACCTTTATTCAACAAATATTTACTGAGTAGCTACTGTATCTAAGAAAGTTGTATGCCTGACGCTGTGCAATCCTAACTTTTGCAATGAGAAAGTCAATATTGATTTTATCATAATTCCCATTTAAATTACTAAATGACCTTTAGCCTTTTTTTAGATGCCAAATCCAAGAAATATTTAAAATTGCTCTGTATTCAGGCATAGAGATTAATATAAGTAAACTTGATACAATTGTGGTACTATACTACTTTAAAATTATATCAAATCTTATATTAATCAGAATACTTTCATTATAATTGATTTGCATGGATAATTAGCATTTTCAGGGAAATTAGGTAATTTTATGTAGCTTTTAATTACCTATTCTAGCCCTAACTTAATAGCTTTTTCTCTTTTGATGAGTTATTTGAATAGTTTTTATTAAAGTTATACAGTGTTGGGCCAAAGTAAGTTTATAGTTGTTAGTATGGAAAATAACACAGTAATTAATAAATAACAATAAAGAATAAACTCTGTATTTTTATTTTTAAAATATTTTATTTATTTATTTTTAGAGAGAGGGAAAGGGAAGGAGAAAGGGTGGGAGAGAAATATCAATGTGTGGTTGCTTTTCATGTGTCCCCTACTGGGGACCTGGCCTGCAACCCAGGCATGTGCCCTGACTGGGATTCGAACCAGCGACCCTCTGCTTCACAGGCCTGTACTCAATCCATTGAGCTATACCAGCCAGGGATACACTTTGTATTTTTAGTAATCAGAACTGTAAATCTACTCTTGCCCCACTCTGTATGTATGCCTGTATATGTGTGTGTATGTATGTATGTATATATATATATATATATATATATATATGAATTTGGCATTTAGTATAAGTTCTGTCTTTTCTTCCATTAAAATTAGATTAAAATAGGTGGGGAGAAAATGCAGACAACTGTAATTGAACAACAACAAAGTAATTAAAAATTAGATTAAAATAGTATGCTAAGATATATCTATTTTATGAATTAAATAAAATAAAAGCTGTCAGTATATTTTCCTCTCTTGGAATAATTACTAAATACTAATTGAAGTTGAGAATTAATACAACTGCTAATCATAAAATAGGTATTTTTAGCAAAAAATTAACATAAGTAGCAGCGTTTCTATTATTTTGGCTATTCTATTTCCCAGCAGTTATATTTATAGTCAATAGTGTTATGAATACTATGCCGAGAGATTAATAAACTCAGATGTTTAGGGGGTGAGTTAATCTTTTCGTCATTATATATACTTGCACAATCTGCAAATTTAGCATAGCATGTATTTGTGATAGGGGAATTTCATCACAAGTATTTGAGTGTCTATCATATCCCAAGCACTATTTTTAAGGCACTATAAATATAGTGCCTTATAAACTAGACAAATTTATAAGTAAACTAGACAAGTACCCTGTCTTCATAAAGCTTTCATTCTAGTTGATGGAGGAATAAATAAACATGTAGATAAATATCTGTGTACTACAGAGAAGATAAAAGAGTATCATAGAACAAAGTATGGTGGGGTAGGCTGTTGGGAAAGACCTTTTTGACAAGGTAGTATTTGAGTTTAGGCCTTATTGTTGACCTAAAATGAGCACTGTGAAGTTCTGGGGAGAATGCGCTATGCTCAGGAGTTCCAGGGCTCTGTGATGGGAATGAATTCACTGGTTTTGAAGGGCAATAACTATGTAAATAAAGTCCAGTGTATCTAACTCAGGAAAAAATGTGGGGGAAAGATTTGAGGATCAGAGAGAGAAAAGAGCAAGATAACCTAAGATTCCCTAGGCCACATAAAGGTTTGATTGTACTATAAGTAATGTAGAAAGCCTTTGGATAGACTTTTTTCAGGGGGATACATTTTATGGAAATCTATTAGTCATTTATTAGGTATCCATTCGAGAGTACTTTTGGGGTCAAATAATGTTTCTAGATGTTTTAATGCCGATTTTATGATTATCTTACCATGTTTCACATGACTTTGATGGGCTCATCTGAAAATGAAGAGAGATTATTACATCAACTGGTCCATCTTTAATCCTCTTGTGATTTTGCAAGATGATAATAAATAAGCCAGAATAGGACCTTTACTGTGATTGTTTCTATGATTTCTGTCCTATTGTGACAACACATGAAAATTATTTTGTAGTAGCAAATTATTTTGAATTGATGGAAGAGCATTGGCTCTACTACAATGGACTTCTGGCTTTGTGTTATGACTTGTCAAATTAACGTTTTTTAAATGTAGTACAGACAGCTGCAGGGTGAACTGATGCAGACACTGGCCCGCAGTGTTCATGTCATTATGGATGAAATGAGGCATTCACACGGACTACCGATTCAGTGGAGGAAAAAGGACTGCGTGACTTTTCTCTCAAGGAGAGCAAAAGCTGCAGCCCTTGCCCTGACCGGCCTTTATTGGGTTTCTGGGCACATTACCTGATGGTCCTCATTTAGAATGCACAGGTTGCTTCAGGTGGTTACCTTTTACAGAAAACAAAAGGAGCCAATGCCGCTAATGACATCACAGAAGACAGATATTTGCAAATGAAAAGGGCAAAAGTGGTTGACCCAGTTACACTTGTCCTTGGAAGGTTTAGCGTGGATTTTAGACAGTTTGCAGTAAATGTTTGCCACTAGGGGCTGGGCCCTATTATTGCGTATTGTGGGTTAACATTTTCTCAGACTTTTCCAGACTGCATTAGTAGTTTTCTCAACACAGACACCTGACCTCAAGCCAGAGCCACACAGTTTAGAGTTTTGTTATGCCCCTACTTTCAGGTATCAATTTTTGTATTAGGCAATTATCCTGAAATAACAAACAATCCTCAAATCTCAGTGGCTTACAATAAAAACATTTATTTTTATTCATATTAATTATGTGCCAACTGCTGCATTTTCGTTGTTGCTTAGCTCTGCTCATCTCTGCTCCAGGACTTAGGCTGAGGAGTCCCTTTATGTGGGTCATTCCAGTTCTCATGTCTGAAAGATCACCAGAGCTTGTGGCGACTCTGATGCCTCATCAAGCTTCTTCTGGGAAGTAGCCCAAGTCATTTCTGCTCCTGTTCATTGGCTTAAGTGTATCAATTGAACTCGCACCACTTCGATAGGACGAGGAGGGATTCTCCTACAGAAAAGAGGCAAGTGGACTATTGCAAGCAACGCACAATCCGATTCATAAACTAAGTTGACCTTCTCTGCTTAATATTACTTAAAAGTATTTTCTTCACAGACAAAGTTGACCTTCAGAATTTTTTCAGTACCATGTACAGCTGAGGCAGGGTAAAGTAACAAGAGCTAAGATTTATTGTGCTTTCTAAATTCCAGGACTATTCTATGAAACTCATAAATATTATAGGTAAGAGTATACCGATTGTACAGGAAAGGAAATGAGCTCAGAATGGTTTAATGACTTACGCTCTGTGGTGCAGGTAGTTGAGGGAGACTCAGGATCTAAGCCCTGGTGTGTTTTGACAACAGTTGTGCTTTTTAACCACCAAGCAACCAGGCCTAACAAAGTCATTCTCACCCAAAACAGAGTCCATTTGGTAAAACAGTGCAAAAGTAACTATCATATGGGAGATGTTGATAACATAGGCCATAACAACTAATATTGCAATTATAAGGTGTGTCAATAAATCATTAAATAAAGAAGGCAATGTGAGCAGATTTATTATTTTTTAATCTGAATTAACAGGCTTACATATCTACAGAGCTCCTGTCTTTGGAAAATTGCAAATTAAGTAGCTGTAAATGCCAAACATCTGTAGCTATCAGTATCATATTTAGGTCAAGAATGAAAAAAAAGAGAAGAAAGAAATTGAATCTTTTATGAGTGATAGTCAATAAAATTTCCAATTTTGTATTTCTTTTTGGTCAGTTATTGCCTACAGCATTTGTTTCTACATTTAATGTTTGTGTTTCTTGATAGACAGTAATTATTTAATTAATCTAGTAGCTGCTTTTAAGGGAGAGCATAATCTGTTTTGATTTTTTATTCCTAGGGAAAATCTTGGATAAATGGCATTTTCACAGCTCTCAATTTCTATTTGTGTATTTCAGTCTATTCTAAGTGAAAGCAAGCACTTAAATGCACTATCAAATTGAAGATAGACCCTCAGGAAAATTCTCCTCATTTACATGCAGCTTGTAGAGCTTTTTGTAAGAACATGTTTGACTTTGCACTTTTCCTTGGTAGCAAATGGGAACTGAATAAGTGTAATGTGCAGAATTCAGTTGACAGCTTAAAAACCTTAATAGCATTTGGGTTCTTTTTAGTCCATATATTCCTCACAATGCAAATTCTATAGGAAAGTAAAATCTCTGGTATTTTAAATAAATTCATTTGCATAATATCATATTTCAAAAAAGTAGTTCATGTGACAACGCCAGAATAAGCAAAACAATTTAAAAGTAACGGCCTACTTATTTAGTCCTCACTCAAATTAAAGTAAAAATGGATTACTGAGAAATATGTATGCTAAAAATGGGAAAACCAGTTTTTCTAATAAATGATCACTGATCTATTAGATGGAAAATTACTTAAGGATACTATAAGAAATTAACGTTTGGTGACATTTTCTTTGTTAAAGATGGACCTATAAACCACTTCATTTATAAATAAAGTCAGCTCGAAGAACAATTCTTTTTAAATGTAGGAAACAATTACAAATGAACTTCATTCAGCTCTCTGTCATCGAATAGTTGCAAAAGTAAGTCCAAGCTCACCATAAATTCCAGTCTTCACCCACAATATATGATCTGAAGATATTGACATGATTATCATATATATGATTACATATGAATGTCTCCTCATTATCTTAATTGAAGCCAGACATCTCTGCACAGCAGGCATTTAGACCTGCCTATAAATGCTATGAAATCAGTGGAAGTACCCTGGGGACACCTGGAAAGTCATCATTGTATGTTGAAACCAAACTCAGTGCCCTTGTCAGTCTTATAGTTTGTGTCCCGATCTATTTGGCAATGACCTTTCAATCCTTTTACATAAAAGTTGACTGCAACCACATAAATATGTAATTCTTGGCTTCCCATGGAAAAGATTACTCATTTTGAGAGCAGATGACTGACAGCTGTGTAGTGATCACTGGTTATCACAAAAGTAACTTTGTTTTTGGAGTCACTTTAATTCTTTTGTGAACTGGAAGTGGGGAAAGACAGGTCTCAGCAGCTAGTTTATAACTATCAAAATAATTTTGACTTTTGGACAGCCCCTAGCAACTTTCATCAATTCTAATTTCTCTTTTATCAACTTCCTTTTACTATACAAAGTTGCTGGTAGCACATGTAAATTTGAATACATTATTGCTTGGGTCTGCATAGAATGTGTTCTCAAAGGAAGCACAATATTCTACCCCAAATTTATTTCAGTCTTGTCAGCACAGTCATATCCTGGCTCTCCTTCACTGAGTGCATTCACAATGACCCAATTGTTGCTATACCTGACTTCATAGGAGTGAGTGATGGAAGAAAGTGTTTTGGACCATCTCAAGTATTTACCATTGTATGACCCCAGAGTTGTCAACTTTTGGTAATAAAGGAAAAAAAGGGCTTTGTTATCATTAAGACACCAAATATGTTTGTTTTTTTAAAATATTTTAAAGACTAATGCAAATTCACAGGCAGTTGTAAAAAATAATACAGAGATTCAGAGTACCTCTTACCCAATTTCTCTAAAAAATAACAGCTTTCAAAATGATAGAACAATATCACCACCAGAATAAATACATTGATAAAACTCACCAATTGTTTTTGTGTTTACCCAGCTTTACTTATATTCACTTGTGTTTGTGTATGTGTAGAAACACAAACACAATTGTATTTACATCTATGCAATTTCATCACATATGTAAGTTTTTGTATCTATCACCATAGTCACGATACAGAACAGTTCCATCACCACAAAGATTCCTCCTGTAACACTTTAAATGATATATCCTTCTCCTCCTCCTCCTTAAGGCTTGTTAATCACTAATCTGTTCTCCCTTTCTATAATTGTGTCATTTCAGAACTATAAGATAAGTAAACTTATAGAGTATATAAACCTTTGTGATTGGCTTTCACTCAGCATAAGTTCCTGGAAGTATGTCCAAGTTGTCCCATGTACCAATAGTTGGTTTATTCTTATTGCTGAGAATATTCCATGGTATGGATGTGCCACAGTTTCTTTAACTATTCAGTCATTAAAGGAAATGTGGAATTTTTCCTGTTTGGGGCAATTATAGGTAGTACAGATTTTTGTGTGAACATAAATTTTTGTTTCCCTAGGATAATTGCCCAAGAATGCAATCCATTTCTTGCTGCATCATTTGGTAATTGCATATTTATTAAATAGTTTTTTAAGAAACTGACATACTGTTTCCAGGGTGATGGTACCATTTTACATTTCCATGTTGGGATAAATGAATTCCTTTGCATCTTTATCAACATTTTGTATTGTCAACTGCTTTTCATATTAGCCATCTGAGAGATATCTAGTAATATGTCACTGTTGTTTTAATTTGCATTTTTCTAATGGCTAATGATCTTGAACTTCTTTTCATGTGTTTATTTGCCGTCTGTATGCCTTCTTAGATGAAATATCTGTTTTTTGTTTGTTTGTTTGTACTACTGAGTTTTGGGAGTTTTCTACATATTAGTCCTTCGTTGAATATGCAAATATTAACTTAGTCTATAGCTTGTCTTTTCATTCTTATAACATTTTTTTAAATCAAAAGTATTTAATTTTGATAAAATCTTATTTTTCTCTTTTTTGTGTCAGCGTGCTTTGGTTTCAAGTCTGAAAACACTTTGGCTAGCTCTAAATACTGAAGATTATGTTTCTAAAATTTTGGATTTTATATTTACATCCATGATCAATACTGAGTTACTTTTTGTTTAAGGCATAAGGTTAAGATTGATATTCATTTTTGAATGTATGGAAGTCCAATGATTCCAGCCCAAATTGTTAAAAAGCTATTTTTTCTCAATTTAATTGTGCTTGCACACTTGTCAAAAATTACGTGGTCATATTTGTGTGTCTATTCATAGGTTCTCTCTTCTGTTCCATTGATCTGTGTGTCTATCCCTGTGCCAAAATCACACTGTCTTGGGAACTACAGCTTTATAAATAGGCCTTCATGTTGGTAGAACAAATTATACCCTTTCTATTCCTTTTTATCAAGATTATTTTATTTATCCAAGCCATGTGTCTTTCCACATAAATTTTAGAATAAGTATGTCTATGTCTACAAAACTTATGTAATGATGTGGCATAAATTATATCACTTAGTCTGTTTTAAGGAGTTTGAATGACAGGATGAA
This sequence comes from Carollia perspicillata, assembly GCA_004027735.1. Lineage (NCBI taxonomy): Eukaryota > Metazoa > Chordata > Mammalia > Chiroptera > Phyllostomidae > Carollia > Carollia perspicillata. The sequence continues at coordinate 20,484 of PVKM010005210.1, forward strand.
TGAAGATTGTTTGGGGAAAAATTGAAGAAAAAATAGGAAAAGAGAATATGGAAGAGAAAGTTCTGTTTCGTTTATAAACCATTGATGACAAAAGACTTTGTGTAATTAAATGATGTGACTCAATGTTAGAGGTATGACAGAGCTCCCTGGGAAGATCGTAACTGTCACTGTTGTAATCCAACTGTTCCATTCTTGTCATCTGCTTTAACTGTCTCATGAGTCACCCTTCTAGAAGCAGTCATAGAGATTCCCAATCTACCTGAGATCTATAAGCTTGGAACTGAAATATTATTTTGTTAAACAGTGCTTCTTGTTTGTTTTCTTTCTCAAGAAATAAGGCAAAAAATTTCTGGCTGACAACTCTAAGCTTTATTCATCCTAAATTAAAAGCATGCTGTGGGTGATAAGTATGAAGTCTGAACCATCAAGCCTTGGTACCAAATCAGCTCTTAATTGTCATATGTCATAAAGTAATTGGTTGCCCTTAGGTGTATATAGCTCAATTATATCTTGCCCTTATTATTTATTCTGCCTAAACCCAGAATTTTATTTTTTTAAAGATTTTACTTATTTATTTTCTGAGGGAGGGGGATGGAGGGAAGGAGAGAAGGAGAGAAACATCAATGTGTGATTGCCTCATGCATGCCCCGCACAGGGGACCTGGCCTATAACCCAGGCATATGCCCTGAGTGGGAATCAAACCAGTGACCCTCTGGTTTGCAGGCCAGCATTCAATCTACTGAGCCACAACAGCCAGGGCCTAAACCCAGAATTTAAAGCAGATACTTTCAAAAAGGAATCCAGTATTTCAAGCCTCAAGTTTCTGAGGTCTATTACATGCATATAAAAATGAGCTTACCTCTGTTCACTAAACAACCTCACTTTTTAAAAAATGGAGGAGAAATTAATCACAGTTGATGATGTGATAAAAGAGTAACTTTTACTATCTAACAGCACCTAATTTAACTAAAATCTTGGCCAACAGACAAAAATATTTCATAATCAAAGAATTTCAAGTGGAGCAGCAGTAAAAAGGTCAGAAGATTTATAAATATAATTCACAAAAAGATAGTTGTGCCATGATTTTTTATTTTTATAATGAAGAATCTAAGCAAAGGTTATGACCATTTTAAACACTAGGAAAGTATAGAAAGTAATATAACAACCACCTATATCATATCTAAGATGTTAGATAGATGCAAATGTTAACCACCCCATTGGGTTACTAATGATTGAGTGATTCATGGACACATTCATGAGGCACATGTTAATAAATTTCTGTTTTTCTCTAGTTAATCTGTCTTTGCCATTCTAATTTACAGGGCCTCAATCAGAAAATCTAAAAGAGGTAAAGGAAAAACAATGATTTTCCCTTCTCTACCATAAGTAGACAAATACAAATGATAGATCTATATGTGTAATAGTATGTGTAATCTATATGTGTAAGATTTTTGATGCCAACTTTAACTTTTTTACTTGTTTAATTCCTCTATTGTACCTTTGAAATGGAGATGATCAATGTATATAATAAGGTTGTTAGAAAGATTAACAAAGAAAAACTGTAATTAAAACCTTTTTTTCTATTGTTAATCTGTCTTTTATCAGTAGGATTCATGGGCTTAGCTAGTTAACCAGAAGGAAAGAAAAAAAAAAAGATTTTTCCCCCTACAACATGGAGGAAGAGAAAATTTCCTCTAACATAAAAGGGTAATTGTCTTAGAAAACTTAGTTTCCCAAACTAGTTCTGAAAACACATATAGGAGCTAACAGTCACCCCAGAATAGATAATACCCTTATACAAATGAGTGAAAAGAAAGGTGGCAAAAAATTATGCTTGTTGCTATGAAAATGATAGTATGTATTTCTGAAGGGCAAATAATATATATGCATTTAGAGAAAATACTTTTGGTTACAAGAAACCAAATTCAGAGTCGCACAAATCAAAAGGAAAATGGTGAACTTTCATGGGGTTGAATCCTACCTCTCACATAGCAGACTCAAGGGCTAAAAAAAACATGTATTAGTCTTATATCTTTACTGTGGATGGGTTACCTCCAGTGACTGGGGACTTAGGGGTGTCAACAGATTGCAACCCAAGAGAAAAGAGCTTTTCTCTTTCTATGTCCAAAGTGAAAGTCCAGAAAATTTCGATTGATCTTATGGTTCATTTTGGACCATTACTATGTCCAGGGGAATGTTTTTGCTATAACTTAGGGGCAAGACTGGGAGTCAGAAGGAAGAAAGTCATGGAGGGAGAATCTTGTTGAACTGACAAACAACAGCTTTCACATCCCACTCAAGTAATTTTAATTTTTTAATAATTAAATTTTCCATTTGTCAAAAGATGCTAGTTAAGTTCCTTTTTAAATTTCAAAATCTCTGCTTTTGATTATAAGCTTTGTTTTTCTTTGAAATGTGAAGAAATAAATCAGATATTTAATATCCCTCCAGCTTTTGAAAACTCATTTTTGTTTATAGACAACCTCTTAATCTCAAGATGGCTTTTGAAAGCACATTTTGTTCTCAGCTTTTACTGAAGCTATTGCTTCCCTGAAAAAATTCTCACTCTTTCCTTTTTTTATGTTTCTGCTTTGCCTGTCTTCTTATGCATTTTTCTCTTTTGAAAGAGTTAGCTGTGCAAGGTCACTTAGTGACTTCAGAAGTCTGCTTGTAAAGGATTTAATTTTTCAAATGTAAATGGAGCTCAGAACTAGCTTTGTAATTGGTTTATTTTGCTTCTGTTCTTTCTAGACACATCCTGACTCCATATGTTCCAAACCATTGTAGGTGTTAGTGATGTCATGAACTACAAACTAAAATTTTGGCAGCAATACAAAGAAAGAGCTAATTCTCTAATATACCTTGGATGTATTTGCAATTGCTAAACTAATATTTGGTAGGTGATTTGAGATCTAAAAGTACAAAATGTATTTACTTAGAAATGGACTCATTTAACTTGTAATTTACATTTTGTTAAAATAAAATAAAGGCAATGTGCATGTTAATTCAGATAGTTCACAGTGAAAGTCAAGTTAGCAGAATATTTGTACTGTGTAGATGAGATCTGCTGTATTATGCACTTTGAGGTTGTTAATTCTATGTTTAAAAGAAAACAGTACCTAATGATCAAGTATATCTATTTATGGCACTGTAAGATATAATTAGAAATATACTTTGAATAATATAAAATGTTGGCTACAGATGTACGCAAGATTTCTTACTTCAGAAATGTGAGCAGAACTACATATGGAGAGGATTGTAGCAGAAACCAAGATGTCCCTGTTTAGACAAAGACAATTACAAGTCACAGCCTGGGTGGCCCAGACCCTCATGTTAGCAATGTTATTCATCCCAGGATAAATCAGTGCCATTATAAAGACTGGTCCAATATGAAGAACAATACTTGCAGCAATTAAAATGCTATTTAACACTACTTTTCTGAAAGCCAGTATGAGGGTTCATTGACCTGGATTATTTAGATACTGATAATAAATACAATGTACTGGAGGTCCTGCTGTGCCCAGGCTTTCCATATGAATGCCTTAACTAATTTTTCTTCTGTAGCTACTCTGTATTATAGGTATTAACTTTCACATGAAAACCCTGAGACACTATGTGGGTAAGTAGTTTGCTCATATAGATATCCATATGTAACTTAGAGGTGTTAAATTATAAGTCTAGGATGCTCTGGTTTTAAAACTGAGACATTAAATATTAAACAACAGCATTCATATTTTCAATGATATCTATAAAGTCTTCATTGACAAGTTTGATAATAAGCACAGATATTTCACATTTGCAATACTTTAATTATAGAATGCTTAGTTGAAAGTAACTCTTTTTATAATAAATAATTTGAAACACACCAGCTATTTCTCCATTTAAGTAAATTACAAGTAGTCCAGCATTTCTTTGGGCAAAGAGAAGTTCTAAAGAAAAAGAAGTCCGAGAGGGTCAGAAGACAGCTGAACAAAAGATCAGATAGCAGCTCAGAGCTGGCTGTGGCTTACTGTTCAGCACCATTAGAATATGGATTATCTCTTTCACACACTTAATGGGATGAAAATTGCATATAAGATTTCTTTGCATCAATAAAAAGCAGCTCAACAATGAGGTCTCGTACAAAAAGTAGACAGTGAGAATGTGATAAAAGATATACTTTGACAGATAGGCTAAACATCACGTATTACTAAAGGAAAGAGATTTAATGTATATGAAAGAGATTTCAGTCCTGGTGCTAATGGACCACCGTTGTAAATTAAGAAGTCTAACCATATGATATTTTGATGTGCGATGAAGACGTTTATGGACTTTTGTGTTCCAATTTGGGATGAAATTATTTGGTATCTGAATAGAAAAAAAATGACTCAAGTCAGTAAAGAAATGAAACAAGGCTTTTATTACCCAAAGATGGAGAAATAACAATACAAGAGACATAGACAAGGAGTAGCCTATTGACAATAAAGTTGTCCGATAATGAGAAGCAGACTTCATGTGAGGGCATTCAAAAGGTCGGAAGGGGCTACTTCAGCTCTAAACATCTTGATTCATAAATGAGAGAACATAATAGTCTAATAAAAAAACTGAAACTGTTCTATTGCAATATGTAACTGGATGATTATTAGCCTTGTTTTTCTTTCTTTAAAGAATAGGAGAGATAATGATAGGTTACAATTTGTGGGAATGTTGTAATTTACATTTATATTCAAGGGCTGCTTTCCAACATGCCTCTCTCTTAAAGGCTCCCTTACCCTTTCACCAACAAAATAAACAAAAGAGAAATAGTACTTGCTTTAAAATTGGAGCAATCAATATTGTACCAGTTTTATTTTCATTATATCAAAAGTGCTGGGTAGCAAAAATGAGGTGGCAGAATATATAATATTCAAAGTAAGAGTCTGCATTTTAAATATACATGTATATATATATTTTTGTTTAAGCCTTTTGCTTATCCATTGTAACAGAAAATAAAATTGTAGTGAAATTTAGTATCAACAATCATAGCCTTAGGGGATTGGTCAAGTTAGGGCTTGATCTTATATTTCCATTTGGTTGAATACTGAGTGTCTGGTTTTATTTTTTGGACCACAATAATGTTGGAATATTTTATTTTTATGAGTGTCAATGTGACAATGGGCCAAAAGGGAAGACAAGAAAGAAGTAAAACAGAAATAATTCTTGATCCTTTTGCAAATACTTTGAAATATTTTTAAAAATCGATTTGCTTTAATATCATTTACAAAGGGAAAGTAATCATAGAGTAATGACTCCCTTGTGTGGTAAGTCATTGGTGAAAGCACTTTCTCATTTCATTTTCAGTGTACTGACATTAAATATTTTAACAGTAGTTACCTCTTGGAAGAGAAGAAATACAAGTGCTGAGCCCCAAACTCAGCTATTAGGAGGTTGTGGAGAAGAAGAACAATAAGTGAGGTGAGAAGAAGTGGTGATTGATAAACTAGAAACAACAGTAGAATGGAAGTCAAGTTAAAAAAAAAAACATTTAGTGGAAAAGATCAATCATTCCGGATAATGCTACTAATAGGTAGGTGACTGTGCAATTAACATCCAAATCAGATGCTCTGAGAATGAAATTATACACTATTGATTACACTAGGAAAAAGTGTGGAAACCAGGACTCTCCAGTGTACATCAGGTTATTCTACTGGTAGGACAACTAAGAGGAAGATTTAGGTCACTCCTGAATTTAACAATATGAAGTACACTTGTGATGTTAATGAGAGCAGTGTCGGTAAGGCAGCAGAGTTGAACATGTGACTGAAATAGGGTTAGGAGGGGAGTAGAAAACTTGGAGACAAAAAATCGGGCAACTCTTTAGAGGAACTATTCTGAAATGGTGACTTAAGAAATCAAACTGCAGCTATTGGGAAAGCAGGGGAAAGAGAATGTTTGTTTGCTGTGTAAGATGGGAGAACTTATAGTATGTTTGTGTGGTGGTGATGATAAAATACAGAAAGAAAAATTGATGATTAAAAGAGAGAAGAGAGAAGTGGTAGAGAAAAGTCCTTGAGTAAATTGAGAGATGTTGGTATGTAGAACACAAGTGATGGGATTGATTTTATATAGGAAGGATACATGACCCATGGCAATAGAAGGAAAGGCAAGTATGTGCTTGGTGGTTAGACATGGAGATATTGATTTGTAAAAATATTTTTCATGCTTTTATGTTCTAAGTAATCTAAAAGGTTGTTAGCTTACAGTAAGCATGGAAGAGGAGCTTATTTGGGTTTGAAGAAGGAGGGGAAGGTATAAAACAATTGTTTAGGGAGTAGGAGACTTAATGAACTAGAGTCATACAACATTAAGGATACACAAAATGTTCATCATCACAGATTTATAAAAACATCAGTCAGGGAGGTTATGAATTTCCCTACAGCCACATTCTTTCACAAGCATAAAATAGATGAAGAAATTGGTTGGGTCAAGCAAAAATAAAGAAGGTAAAATATCAACGAATTACAGAGTATATGCAAGAACTGCGCCATAGAATTGTAGCTGGTCAAAGACAGCTATGTTATCAAGGATAAGTGATGGTGAAAATGTGATAGGTCAATAGATTAGAGGTCTTTGTGTAGTTGAGAGATGCTTAGTGTTGAAATATTATGGGATGTAAGGTCAAACAGAGGGGGTGGTGTTGAAAGAATAAGATTCATGAAACCAAGATTATAGAAAGGTCGAAATTAGTAAAAACAAGGTTAAGGACATGACTATTAAAGTGTATGGCTGATACAGAGTAGAAGACAATATCATTAAATGAATGAGGTTCATAAAACTAAGAGGTCAACGTATTAAAAAGACTACATATGTAGATATTGAAATTGCCAAGATTTAAGACTTGAGTAGTATTAGGGAAATGAAGAAAAATAAAAAGAAAGTCAGTCATTGTCAGCAAAATGAAATGTATTGGATGATATGGGAAATTTTAGGGAAGAAAAAGGGAGAAAATCTAAAAGTATCTTAGTGACATACTCATACACTGAGAGTGGGTATGTCACTTCTAAGCTCAGTAGTGTAAGAATGGCAGAAAAATCGATTACCACTTCAGTAGACTGAGGGAAATTGATGTTCTTAATAGATAGTCATATTTTTATTAGAGCAAAAAGGTAAATGGAATTTTCAGAGAAAAGATCAAATATAGAGAAGAAATGGCTAATAATAATCTGTGGATTCCAGAAGGCAATGAGGAAGGGTTGTAGTATTTATGGAGGATAGGCAAAAGGAACAGAAATGAGGTGGCAGATATAGAACCTTATAAGGAGTAAAATACAGGAGAGGAGTGGTAAGCTGGGAGTCTGAGGGTTTCTGTGGTGAACAATGTAAATAATGTGGCAAAATATATGATTAAGTTAAGGATTTTGAGATTGGGATCTTTTTCTGGATTATTTGAGAGGCCCTAAATGTAATCACATGGGTCCTTATCAGAGAGACACTAAGGAGATTTAATACAGAGACATGTAAAGGAGAAGGTGATTTGAAGATGGAGACAGAAATTGCAGTGATGCAAGCACATGCCAAGGAATGCTGGTTCCCATTCCTTGTCTGACAGGGGAAGACAAGAAACACATTTTTTTTTTCTAGGATATCTGGAGGAAATATGGCCCTGCAGACATGATACTGCTTTCAAACTTTTAGCCTCCGGAACTGTGAGAATACTTTTCTGCTGTTTTAAGACACCGAGTTCATGGTAATTTGTTTCGGCAACCATAGGAAACTAATACAATATGAATTCAAATTAGATATCTGTGGCAAGATTATGAGTTTGATTTTGGCAGTCGATTGGGCTTCTTGGTGTTCTCCAGGTTGTACCTCTTAGGGCTGGAAGTCCAAAGGGCTCTTAGGTGTATGTCTTATACCTGACTTGGGCTGGCTGGGCATCTTTCACTCTTCACATTGCTTCCTATGTGGTTGGCTTAGATTTCCTCAGAGCATGCCAGTCTCATGGAAGTTGGGCTTTTTGCAAGGTGGTTGGCTTTCCCCAGAGTGAACACTCCACAAGAAACTGACAGAAGGCTTCCTATGAGGAAGCCTTGGAAGTTTCAAAAAACCACTCCCACCATATTTTATTGGCCAAACGGCTAAGAGTAGCCAAAGGAAAGTGGAATTTGACCTCATCTCTTAATGGAAGAAGTAGAAAAGAATATGTGGTAGTTTTTCATCTATTACAAATATTAAAGAGAAGAACACGAGACACACTTTTATTTAAGATATGCAAGCAACATCAGAAAACTGAATAAAATAACAGCATTTCTGAAGTAAATGGAAGAAGTTTCCAGAAACAGTTTTGTGAGTTGGGAAGTTTAGCTGAATATTTTCCATAAAGTTTTTCTACCTAAACCAAGGGGCAGAGTAGAGAGAATTATTATACCAAGGACAGCTGATGAATTTGGTTCTTTTTTTTTTAGAATGTAAAATTCTACTTATCAGGTACTTGAAGAATCAATTTATATGATTAGTTAATTATTATAAAAATTGATATCTACAGCCAATCAGTAGCAAGAACCTTTTATTTTTAAGCCAACCTTATTTTATTTTTATGGATCTGCTGGGTGCCCATTTAGTTTGTCAAATATAGACAACTGAGAGGCCTTACTCAGAAAAATCTTTAATGACTCAATCAAGGCTACCATTCATGGAACCTCCTGGTATCCTGGTATGTGAAACCAGTGCATGCATGCATGTGTGTGTACATGTGTGTTTGAGAGAGGTGGTGAAGTGGATCAAGTTTGCTTGGGAACATAATAGTTTTCTGGGAAAAAAGAATCAAGATCCAAATGTGTCTTTATTAATTTCATAATTATTAAAATTTCTCAGGGGACTAGGATTTCAGAGAAAGGCTGTGAGCATTTTGAAATAAAATTACTTAAAGAAAAGTAAGTCTGGGCTGATGACTAGATTACCAGCAATGATGATGAAATTTTGGCATAAGGGACAACCAAGGTAGGATGGGTTGGCCTCCAGTGTAACTGATGCTGGAAGCTCCTCCAAACACAGCCACCCAACAGCAGTGTTTATCCTTACCTGTAGAGAACCTTGGACATGTCTACAAATGTCTGACAACATTCGCCCCAAGGGACTGATGGAGTCTTCTTTCAAAGGCCCCAAACTATGGTAGAAAACCTGAAAAGTGAAGTTCAGCTGCAGAGAGGATTGAGACTTCTGGGGGAGCATTTGAGGAAGCAGCGGATCCTGCCAGCATGGGGGTGAAAGTCAGAATGCCCTGCATCTTTTATATTATTTAACTTTCAGGACTTTCAGAACTTGGGGATATATGAGCATTAGAGTGCTAAAAAATCAGTGTCCAAGTATTTTAGTATGCAGAGCTCAGAACGCTCAGGTTTCATTGCTGTCCTTTCAAAGTTCAGCTTAGTTCACTTTAGTATAGTTTGGTGTAATTTAGTTTGAACAGGTTATCTCATCTGCACCCAGTTTGTGCATAGCTAATTACCAACTGGGGGTGGGGAGAGAAAGACAGAGAGAAAAAGAGGACAGAAAGACTACAAACAATTTTCTTTTAGAATTGTAAAAATATTAACTAAAAGTATGTTTTCTAAGGTGATATAAATGCTCTAAGAATGAATATGATATTGTTTTTACATATCTTTGTGAACATGCTAAAAACTATTAAATACCTCCCTATTATATACTATTGTACACTTTAAATAATGAATTGCATGGTTTGTGAACTATATCTCAATAAAGCTCCCTGAAAAATTGTAAAGAAAAAGAATTTTGTATCATCTTTAAGCTGAATCTAGAGCGATAACACTGAACTGTGTGTTTGAAACAAAAAGTCAAAATTTCTTAATCTTCCTTTCTATTTCTGCTATGTTATTGCTGAGATCTTATTAAATTATAATACAGGTAAAAATGGTGAGAAAAGCAAGAGAGCCAGTTAGTTGGCACTCCATTCTAAATTAATTTAAAGTGTTCTTGGTAACACTGTTATTTAATTTTAAAATATATGTGAGTCTTGCCTCTGTAGTTTTGAATTTTTTATTTTTATTTTTTGAGGTCAATGTCTTCTTTTCCTTCAGCTCTTTGCACAGATCTCAATAAATATCTAGTAAATGACAAACTGAAAACAAATGACCTTGAATATTTGGTAGTTTGAAGCTACAAAAATTATTTTTAGATGAACTCAGATAAAACAAATGTAGTTTGCACTCACAGAATGACCAAACAATGACAGAATATTATTCTTTATGTTGTGTTAAAGATAAATATGTTCTCAGCAGTCAGTTCAGTTTATATGCTAGACTTTTGAAGTTAGATCAATGTCTTCTATGCACACAGAACTGACAAATACCATAAATATTTAAATTTGAAATAGAGCCTCCCCTTTATAAAGTATGCATTTATCTTTGACTCCTCTGAATTTAGAACTAAAATAAAATTGATACCAACATCAACCAAGACCATAGTGTACTGTATTCATTGAATACAAATACAATAAATACACATTTAGCTTTGCCTGAAAAATTGATTTGACATTTCCACATATAAATAGGACATAAAATACAGCAGAGCAAAACCAGAGGCTTGAAAGGTTGAGAACTTTGATCTATGTCCCTGCTCAAGCATGTAGAATGTTCTCTCCACTCCCAGAATCATCTGACAAGTACCCAAATGACCGTCAGATATGTTTAATGGTCTAAGTGGACCTAAGGATTTATTGCTGATTTCTTTTTACATTTCAATATTTTAGCACTGATACCACTTTTTTGCTGTGACCCTCCCTCACTTATTTACTTGTAGCAGCTGAATTTTGAGTGACTGACTTTGGATTCTGTACTTTAGCATTATTATCGGTCTCTCTAGGTAATTCTAACAACATATTCTTCTGTGCTCCCTCTACAGATCCAGTTGTCAAACCAGGAAGTATGTTGTGTTTTGTTCATGTGCTTTCTTTAGCATAAGGGAAGGAATTTGGAAAACGAGATTTTATCTTTGGCAGATTCCTTCATTAGCATTGTCATTTCTCTCCTCCTGATTTCTTCCTCATGTCCTCATTTGTGAGTTCCTCTGATGTACAAACTACTGCAGTCTATGAAGGACACCAAGAAGAATTGGTAGCATCCCAGTAATCAAGAAGTTGATGCTGTTTTGAGAAATATTAGAATATCTATGTAAAACTCAGAGTTTAAGAACACCTAGGGAGTGGGAGAAGACAAAAAATGAGAACAAGCTCATGATGATGGACAAAGGAGGGAAACTCGCAGGGTGATGTGGGTGATAACGGAGCTTACAATAGGGAGTGTGAACACTTTTGAAGATCCATGCCAGGGGTGGTTATCTCAGTGCTTATAAGCTTTCTCTCCTTGTGGTTCAATTATTTAATCCATAAAAATCTTTATACCTGATTTAAAAAATTAAAGTCTATAAAGGCTTAACATGAAGTGAAAGAGTTTCCTGTCTCATCTGTTACACCCAGTCTTGCATTCTAGAGAAAAACTTAAAATATTTATTTAAATGAAATAAAATAATTTATTTATTATAAATAAATTTTAATTTCCAGTTGTTATTCATTGAATTGTGTACTCTCAAATTCATATGTTGAATCCCCAAGTCCCCATTATGACCCTATCTGGAGTAATTAATAATAAATGGGGGTTATGAGAGTAGAAACTTGATCCAATCTGACTAGTGTCCTTCCAAGAAGAGGAGAAGAAACCAGGGATGAGTTTACACAGGGAAAAGGCCAAGTGAACACAGTGAGAAGATGGCATCTGCAGACCAAGGAGAGAGGCCTCAGAAGAAACCAACCCTGCTGGTACCTTGATCTTGACTCCCAGTCTACAGAACTGTGTGACAATAAATTTCTATTGTGTTTGCCTCCCCATATGTGATATTTTGTTATGGCTCCCCTAGCAAACTAATATACATATCATAAACTATTCAATCACTGCAAAATATTTTTGAAGAAAAGTAAAAGTCTTCCTAATCCATCTCTCCTGGTTTTCTTCCAAAGGAACAAATCTTATCAGATACTTTTCTGTCATTTAAAGGCAACTCTCAATATTTTTATATTCAACCATTTGTCATAAAATCTATATTTCTGAATAGTATGATCATACAGGTTCTTGATTTAGCAATTTTAGACTTTATATACCTTCTCACTATGATTAACAATGCTTGATTTACTTTTTTTATACCTAGGAGTGGGATTGTAATGTTTTATGCTAAATTAGTTTAAATTTTTGAGACACTGCCAAACTTTCTTTAAAAGTGGTCACATCATTTTATATCCCACCAGAAATATTTGAGGTTTTAAGACTTTCACATTTTTGTCAAAATGTGTTATTATTTGTGTTTTAAATTTTTTCTAATATAGTGGGAGTGAAATAGTACATCATCATGCTTTCAATTTGATTTCCTTAATTGTTAATGATATTGAATACCTTTCATGTGTTTATTGGCCATTTGTATCTATCTTCTTGGTGAAATTGTTATTCAAATATTTTGTGCATATTAAAATTTCAGTCATTATTTATTCAAATGCTTTTTACTTTACATGCTTCCCTTTCAGTAGTCTGAGGCCACAAGTGTCAGGAAAGTCTTACAGCTCACACATGCTCTGTTCATTTTTTGAATCTTTGTGATTTATTTTAGGTAGTTTCTATTGCCATGTTTTCAATTTCACTAATCTTTTCTTAGGCTATGCTTTCTGTGTTGTCAATCCAGGCCATCAAGAGTGTTGCTCTTCTCAGACATCTTAGTTTTCATTTCTAGGAGTTTCTTTGGTGTTTTTAATTTGTTCCACACGTCTAGTTAATATATTCAATAATTTCTCTAGCTTCTAGTTACTGATTCTATCAACTGTGTCTATTCTGCATCACTTTTGAATAAGTGATTATTTTCTTATTTATGGGATGTATTTCTATTGCCCTTCTTGCTTCTCCTCTCTCTATTACCAAATGATTATATATATCACTATTCAAAGTTCTTTCACTAATCCACTCTGCAACTTGATGCCATATGCTGCAATTCTTTATTATCCTTTATGTGAATAAAGACATTGGTGGTTCCAATCTCCACTAAACCTTTCTTATCCTGTTTTTACCTCCAAACTCTGACAGCTATGTTGTGAGAGTTCAATCTCTTATGGTTTTCCTACAAGTACATTTTAAAATTTAAAAGCCAATAATCAATCTCCAGTTTACTATGTGACTGTAAATAAGGTTCAGTGTAGAGCCCAGTGATGTGCTAGTCTAACAGTTCCTTCCCAAGAAGTCTTCATCAATTCAATCTGAATTAGAGAAACAGATCTACTATGAGTACTATTGATTAAGGTATTCATTACTAAAATTAGAATTTATATAACTGTGGGAAGAGCTACAGAAGTAAGGTCTAGAAATGGAAGTAGGATGTTCATAGAAAAATTCTTAGCTGGCCTCCCTGAAACACTGGCATGGTAGATAAGTTAGAGATTGAAGGGAAATTTAGGAAGCCAAGCATGTGCAGCTTCCACAAAGGGTCGCAATGATGAACTAGTGGAGGAATCTAAGGAAGGCATTATTTCTGCATTTTATGGTGGGACTAGAGCAGCTATAGATCATCAGCTTCCCAGTCAGGGAGAAGAGATGCATTGGAACAGCAGAAAGTAAAAATAGAATATAAGACATTACTTTCACTACTGTCTGGGATTTTTCCCTGTATTTTTTCTTTCTTTTCACTACCTTAATGTCTTAGGTACCTTCATTTAACTTCATAAGTAAAGTGATACATTACGTTTTCTGAGAACCAAGGGTCTGAAAATGCCTTTATTCTGTCTTACTCTTCACTGATAGCTTGACTCTACACAGGATTTTAGACTGAAAAACGTTTTCTTTTATAACTTTGAAGATACTGCTTCATGTATTTTGAAGCATCCTAGGAATTTGAGGTTTGATGCCAGTCTGGTGTTCATTTCTCTGTGAGTAAAGTACAGCTTTTTGCACTAGAATCATGTTTCATGCTTTATTTACTCTGAAATCTAGTTCTCCTCTGTTATTTGCTTATATTTAAAAATGAGGTCAGTATAAAAGTTTATGGGTGTTCTATACAGAAGGGTCACTCTGTCAAATTACCTAGGGGTGAATTGGTTAGTAGCCTCCTATTTTTTGAGTGACACCTAAATGTCAAGAAACCAAGATAAAGACTTTGCTTCAAGCTGCCCTAACTCTACTCAGAAAGTTTGTTTGATTTATTTAGGAAAGAACACTATCATTTTTGACTTGTAGATGAGTGCCTATCTATTATCTGGAAGTTGGGAGGAGAAGGAAACTAGAGGAAACTATTCCCTATGGAAATCTTCAACAATTCTCAGTCCCATTTTTCACTTTTGCATACTACTCTGATAGCATTGTCTTAGAATCCCCCTTTTCTAGGGATATTACCTGGGCACAGGGACTTCTTCCTCTGCTAAAGCTGTTTCTACCAGTATGTTAAGAATGGACTAATTATTATTGGCTTCATCAACACTTGCCCACATGTATTTAATCTTTCAGAAATTCACTGAAATCTTTCATTCTGTAATGCCTTAATCCCTGATCTTTGTTTGAGTTTCATAACCTTTGCAAGATTTTTTAAATATAATTTTATAGGAGAATCACTAGGGAAAGTGTGTGTGTGTGTGTTCTGAATTGGCTGTAATGAATCAGACCCATGCAATTTTGAGATTTGTGGAAAAGATATCTTTGTGGTTCAACAAAATGTGATTAAAAGTTCCAACTGCAACAAAGACTAAATAGCACAACTGGAATTTAGGAGCATTTGTTGAGAATGGTTACATGATATCTTACATAAATTTAAGATATGAAAATATGGATATAATATAGTTTATGTGCAGGAGAATTCACCATTCAGGGAGGGAGAAGGAAATGTAAAAAAAGTAAAACGCAATAATGCAGATTCTATGACAAAGGTTTACAGTCTTCAGTCATGTCATTGAATAGAACTGATGCATTTTACTTAAAAGAATGAGGACTTCGTAAAGGAAATGACTATGGAATTATTTATTGATTCAGATGAGCAAGCAGACAGATGGCTATAATGGAGAAAACATGTCACTCAGGTACACAAATTCTTTAAATCTATTCTCAAACTTCCTCTTCAGTCTTTTCTTCCACAACCCCCTCCTAAATGCTAAACAAAGCAGACAAATAACTCTTCTCCAAAGTGGTGAAATAACATTGTTTTGAGCACCTAAGTATGGCTGGCATATTTGTATCTGCCCAAAATCGACAAGTTTCAGCTAAGTGATTGAAGTCTCCCTATGCTCCAAATGATAACATATTTGCAAAACAGTATAAACATCTATTAGTATAAACAAAGGTCATATAATCATAGTAACTCATTAAGACTCCACCTACACCTGAAGGGACTTTGTCATCATAAGTCATGCCCACTGACATTCCTTCACCATTATGTGACTGGTAGACGTAAACTCATTTACCAATTTATTATTTTTATTTATTTAAAGTCTTTGCTTGTGACAGGCTCTTTGACTGAATATTTTCTTGGTCTTATAAAAGAATTATATCCATTTTTTATTTTATAGATAAAGAAATTAAAGGATATGTGTGAAAAATCATTGAAGGTTAATTGTAGATTCAAAATGGAGACTGACTTCAAAATCCTTATTAAAAACTGCTAAATATTCTTGATCTTTCACTTCCCAGCTCTCGAGACTTTGTAATCATGAATCTTGAAACGAATCCCATGACTCTGCCCTTCAGTCTTATTCATCATTCAAAGCCCAGCTCACATGCTATTTCCTCACTGAAACATTGTATGATTGCCCCAGTTGGGATCATTTTAACTGCTATGAGGCTATTCAAAATCCTTAAGAATTTAGGATGAATACTTTTCATTTAGTTTTTCATTTATTATTCTCATCTTCTGTGCAGTTTTTAGATTCTTTGAGAAAGAAACACACTTTGTACGTTATGTTCTGTTCTTCTAGACTTGTGTTCTCAAAGCAATTAAGAGGCTCCTCAGAGAGGCTACATGGCAATTATGGGAAGCATATAGCATTTTAAGACCCAGGAGTTATTGAAAGTGCTATGCAGCACATAGATAATGCTCAATAAATAGTAGCTGCCATTGTTATTATTCATTTGGCTTGTTCTCTATGTGAAGACATGTATGAAGAACCTCCTAACATAGTATTGGTACCAGTAAGCCGGCCAGTCTCAGGAGTGTGAACAGGAGCAGAGGGGATGGGTCTCAGGACCAGTGCCCCATTACCCGCTAACTAGTGCCTTTTGCATACCTTGCCCCATAGGGCCTATGACAATAGACATCCGACCACCGGGCAAAGACGAGGCAGAAGGATGCCATTGCACTGAGTGTGCACAAAGCTAGCAAGTGTGATTGGCAAAGGCAAAAGCCAGACCCTTTTGGGCCCTGAGTAGGGGTGGGGCCAGGCACCACAACCACAGGGTAACCTTATAAAAGCCAACATAGCAGCAGAGGGTGGTGCTGTTTCAGAGAAAAACTTGTCAGTCTAGTCCAGGAAAAAGACATGATTGGTTAAAGGGTCAGACCCTCCCACAGCACATGGAAGTTTGGGCTAGAAGCTATAAATCGAGAAAAAGGTGGACAGAGGCTCACCCTTTGACCCATTTCATAGACCTATTGGTTGGGGACTGGCCAGCTCCGGAAGCCACGTGGCCATCGACAGCACCAGGCCACATATACACAGACCCCAGGAAGGAGCCTTAATCTGGACTGCACCCGAGAACTAGCTAAGCCACCTGGATGACCGTACAGCAGCCGCCCGTAATTGCCGAGGCATAGTCTTTTTAAATGTGAAAAGGAGCTGTGGGTGCAGCCTTGGACTGGTCTGGCAGAGAGCGGCTGGCTTCTCCTCTGGGTGTTCTGGAGGGGATGGACTTTGAGGCAGGAGCCTGTCGTCCGCCCAGATGGTGCAGGTTTGAACCTACCCTCTACCTCCAGAATTTGCCTGTGGGTGCCAACGGGCCACCAAACCCCTCTTTCTTTCTGTGACGATATTTGACAAAGATTTTTAAGGAAGCACAGAAAAACCAGTTTTCTGTTTTTAAACCTTAGTGTCACTAACTAGTCCTCATATTCTGTCTTTCTTAAGTCACTGTTTAGATTAAAATTCTCCATGTTTTTTCCCCCTCATTTGACTGGAAACTACTTAAAAGGAAAGACCTTGACTATTTTAGGAAATCATTTTACCTCCTGCAATGCCTAGCATGCTTCTTTATATACCACAGAAGAGAAATTAATTTAGTTGAACTTTTTAGGTTTAATAAATGTATTTAGCATATACTATTCTATACCATCATTTATCTTGTTATTTTCCTTGTCTCCTTAGCTGGATTGTCAGCAAATTCAAAACAAAGGTGTTTAACCTTTATTTGTTATAATGGAAATAATACAAATTGAACATGAATATACAAAGGTTTTATTTTTCTTTTGAATGAAATCTATGGAGTCTATATGGAGGACAAGTAAACCAAAGTCATTTGAAACAATAAAGAAATATAAAGTTCAAATGGAAAATAGATTTGCATGGCTTAATTGCTCCTTCATCAGGGAGTTGAAGGGATATGATTTTCCTGTCAGATGACATGTCATAAAAATAAACTGGTGACAATGCTGACACTTTATATTTTGAATACGCACAAGAGCATGAGCCCAATTTCTGTTTGAATATCTCTCATGTACAGCTTCTTCATAGTTGACCACTGTGATTTAGACATTTCTAAAGAGGTTAACCCATTGCATACCTGTCCGTTTGAACAGTTGTATCTTTGATTCTATCACTTAGAAGAATTGAGGTTTAATTTTAAAAGGACAAAGTTAGGACAAAAATATTGTATATGTAATAAATATATTTGTTCAGAACTATAGCACTAGCCTTATTTTTCCTCCTCTTCTTCAAAAGTAAGCTTGCTTTGGTATATTTGGAAAGCAAAAGCTTTTTGAATGCCTATTTCTGACTTACCATATGGCAACCCTTGCTCTCTGTGGGGTCTACTATAGGCTATAATGACCTTCCTTGCTGGTAATAAACTATGAAAACTTGCTTTTAACTTTCTGGATAAGTAAAAAGTGGAGCAAACCATGCCTGCCTTCACTGGCCCTTCCTTTACCACACCACCACCATACAGTGCTGTACTAGTACGTGAGACTTGACTGAAGAACAGGGAATTGCAGAATGGAGTGACAGTATAAAAGGTGGAGCTAATTGCATACCAGGTGAAAGTGATCACTTCGAAGACATGTACCCCTTGCTAAGGCCCACTTCAGAGAGCCTTATTCCTTCAAACCTCTAGGTTATAAATACCTATTTCTCCCTTATAAGCTGTAAAGGAATATACAGGGGCTGCTTTCACTCTAGTTTAATTCTACTTCCTCTACATGAAAACCTCTAAACAAGATAATCATCAGCAGTATATAACCCAAAATCTCAGTTATTAATTCTAGAACACAGGAGACAACATGGGGGTAAAGGTGGGTTTTTTAAATAATGCTGTCCAAGATGAAATTTAGCACTCTGAATTCTGATTCCATTACTTTATTCCAGTCAGTCTCTCTCTCTCTTTGTCACACACACACACACACACACACACACACACACACACACAGGAACACACAGAACCCCACTCTCCAAACAACAGATATTAGATCCCAGAGACAGTAAAATATCGACCCAGATTAAACAGAATTCTTTCCCTAAATAAACTATAATATTCATAGCCTCTTTCCACACAGAGGATAAAACTTCTATGTATTTAATGGGTGTTGTAGACACCTCCCTGCCATTTTTGTTTTGTTTTATTATCCTCTTTCTAAACCATGCACAGAAATCTACAGGTGCATAAATATAAAGTTGAATGCTGCACTTTGTTTCTAAGCAGCAAGACCATCTGCTTTTCATGACCTTCCCCTGACTAAACAAAGACAAGTCCCAGGCTTTAAAATCTAAGCTTAAAGCAAGGCCACATCAAAAAGCAGTGGCTTGTCTTCATTACTTTTGTGTAAGTAAATGGAAAACAATATGAGGAATTATTACTCTCCTAAGGCAATCCCTGCTGTTGTGTATCTGTGTGTGCATGTATGTGTTTGTATGTGTGTGTGTGTCTGGGATGGGGATTTGCAGTTTCAGTTAAAATCACAGTCAGGAAGAAAATAAATTAAAATATCTTTCCTATATTATCACAAATTATTTGCACACCAAAATCAATGGTATTTGTTATATAAAAGCATAAAACTTTCCCAGTAACACTATCTACCAGTTAAAAACAGACATGAGTAGAAAGATGTACAGCAAATATTTCCCTCCTTCCTTCACCTATTATCTTCCTCTATGAGTTATATATAATTAGGAAACTTGGAGGAAGAAAGTAAAATAAAAATATATCCTATGCTGCTGGGAAATCCTTCCGGAAGAAAGATCTATAAAAGCTAAAACTAGTTTAGAGCATAAACAAACAGGAACCCCAACATCTGTGTAACTGCAGTAATAAAACAGTAAAAGAACAATTACTCTGGCTCACTAATAAGGCTGTGTGGAGTAAGGAAACAAAGTAGCATAAAGAACAGAACACTTTGGAGGGGTATATTTTATACAATGAAATGCTCAGACAGAGTTTAAGTGTACAGTTTGATAAAGAAGTGTAGAAATCAAAGGTATGGTTCAATACATTTTGAGAAATATACGTGCCATGCAACCACCACTCTAATCAAAATGCAAAACATTTTCATGGAAAGGTAATGGAATTTGCCACCCCCAAATATGTCTCTTTAGGACATTGATTATTTTGAGTGGTGGGCACTTGAGAAGCAGAAAATGCAGGGAGAGGCTTTCTCTGAATGCTACTTATTATCTGCCTAAAGAAAGATCCTCCAAAAGGAACTGAATTGTCATAAATCCCTTCCCTGGGAGTTTCATTAACCAAGAAAAATAGACTCATCACAAGAGAGGAGACTAGAAGTAGACACCACACCCAGACAACTGTCATGAACTATCATACCTTCCATCTATTCTTCTAAGGGCCAATTCATCTTCCCTAAAAAAATCATTTACTCTCCTCTAAGAGGTCTATATCTCTTCTCCTTTTTCCTATTAAGATGGTATTTAATCCTGAATTCTACGTGACCTCAGGGATTTACTCATTTTCCCCTAGGTATCTCTCATGAATACATGAGATTTACATGTTAATAAACTTCTGTTTGTTTTTCTCTTGTTAATCTATCTTTTAATATAGGGTCTTAGCTAAGGACCCAGAAGGGTAGAAGGAAGATTAGGTTTTCTCCCCTACATCATTATCACAGTAAGTTTCCTCTTATTATATACTACTTGTCAACCAATCCTGGCATCTCAGTGCTTACAAACCACCACTGTTCTGATTTCATTTTACAGTTTAAGAACTTAGGTTTTTGAATGATCAAATCTGGGCACATACTTCAGCTTTAAATATACTACATGTGTAACCAAGAGCTATATTCTTAATGTCTTTAAAACTTCTTTCCTGCCCCCCATAACATGAACTATAATATGCCTACTATAATTGTGAAGATTAAATTCAGTCACATAAGTAACTGAATTTAAAAAAATTTTAAATTCAGTGAAGTGAAAGCCTTCACTTTTAAACGAATGAGAGAAAACAGGTTAAGACAGAGAATGCAAAATGTCAGACCAGTGTCTCCCTGAGCATTTGCTGGGAGAGTCAGAAAAAGTGGTGGCATTAGCATTTCATTTTAATAAGAACAAGAAATACAACAATACTTGGTATATATTTTTCTAAGTGATTTGCATAATTAAACTTATCATAATACTATATAAAAGCTATGATTATAATTGTTACCTTCATTCTATACATTAGAAACCAGAGGCACAGAGAGATGGTAATGGTGCCCAACACCACACACCTGGCAAGTGGTTGAACAGTGGGTCGAACCTGGATGGTCTGACTCCAGAGTTTGTGATCATGTGATTTAAACCACTGTGCAATACTCTCACTTAGTTAAAAACTACTTAAAAATTTAGAAAACCACCTTTACTTTTAAGAATATTTAGATACATACACTACTTGTGGTTTTTGTTAGGAGGCAAAAACAATTAATTTACTTGTATTGGCTTTTTATAACATTTGCGGTGTCTTGGTAAGTAGATTAAGATAAATTTATCAGTTATTTTATCAATTAACTAAGATGAGTTAGTAACCATCACCAATTAGGATGTTTCCTTAGGGTGTAAACACCTTTCTGGTGCAATTTTGAGTACTTTGATTCGTTCCTAAAAATCTAAGAAACTAATTGCTCTTAATTCATTTGACACCCTGTGATTTACTTGTTAATGTTATTTATTTCAGTTTCACCCTCTAATATATTCATACTCTTTCCTCTGATATTCTGCCAGTTTGTGGTTTAAAGACTAGACACTTTAAAATCTTACAAGATATTTTTACTTATATGGGGAATCAGATGAACAAGATAGAAACAGGTTTATAAATATAGAGAACAGACTGACAGCTGTCAGAAGGGGCATTGGGGGTCTGGGTGAAAAAGATAAAGGTATTAAGAAAAAAAACCTCATAGGCATAGACAACAGTATGGTGTGTACAAGAGGGAAAGGGTTTGGGGTGTTATAAGAGGGTAAAAGGGGGATAAATTATATCAGGAGACTCAACTTTGAGTGGTCAATGCAGAGTACAATATACAGATAATATATTATAGAACTGGGCATCTGGAACCTATATAATTTTATTAGCTAATATAGCTTCAATAAATTCAATAAAATGTTTTAAAATTTAAAAATTATTATGTTAATGTTTAGTATGTTACATACCACTGAAAACTTTTTGTAAAGATTATTATCTAATTAAATAGTATATTAGCCTTTTAGTTTTTTGATGTCCAAATTCAAAGCTGTCTTATGCAAATATTGTTATGAACTGTAATTTTAGAATTATTAGGAAATCCTAATTAACCTTGCAAAAAGTTAAATTTGAAATATTATTATTATCAGTATAATCATTCAGGTAAAACTTATTGTCTTACATAAAAATAGACATTCTGAAGGAGTAGCACAAGTTTGGAGAAATGTATGTGCTGGGAAATGTCCCTGGCAGAAAACAGATGGTACGCTCAAATTGTATATTTTCCTAGTAATATTCTGAAACAGGTTCTAGCATTATTCTTGGTATACCCATTTTTCAACTGAGAAAATGAGGCCCAGATGCTTAAATATTTTTCCACCAAACTTTTTATTTTATTTTCCACATTATAGCTGGTTTAGCTAGGTTTAGTTCCCAAATAATCCAATACCTTTTAAAGAAGCTTTTAAAGGAAGATGCTTGTTTTTAAGTTTGGCCATTTATGGGGTGTAGATACTCTAACTATAGCAGATTTCAAGCAATCACTGGCAGTTTAATAAGAGGCTTATAAATTCCTCAATATTTAACAACTGGCTCTCACGACCACTGTGAGCTGGCTTGCACACCACTGCTCTTAACCATTTCAGTTATACTGCCTCTTCAAGGAAAATGAATAACTTTCCTCACTTTCAAGATATCTTCTGTCTATTCATATAATAAGTTTTATAAACTTTTAAAAACTACAAAAGATATATTTGTATATTTAAAATGAATTTTAAAGTTAGCTGATACAGCAAGCTTCATTTTACACTTCATGAGCTGGACAGTCTGCATTCAGAGGACTGCAAATGGGGCAGACAGCAGGAAGCTTTTTATAGGATAAAAAAGAACAAAGAAGAGAAAAATAGAGAATATCTGATTGGCTGGGGCTACATAGTTAACCTTGTTTGGGGGAGAAGGAACTAGAAAATATGTATAGAGTCCAGAGATTGATTGGCATATAAATAATGGCTTTCTGGATTGAGGGGTGCACTTCTGGTTGAGTGAAGCATTTACCGAAACTGAAAACTTTAGTTTGCTGATATGGGACTTTGGGCAGGAGTGGCTCCACCTCATGTCTAGAAACATCTTTCAACAGTATTGAATACCATTATTATTTTGTCAGAAATTCCTGAGAGAACAGTCACATTAAGAAGCCAAGTGAGTACAGTCATGTGGAAACAACCACAGTTATGAGATGCCAAAATCAATTTATTCTCCACCTTTACCTGTATTACCAGCCCAGCTCTAAATTAGTCTACAAGTGTGGTCTGTAATTTCCTTCTTAATTTTCCTAATTATTGATGAGTTTGGCTTAGCACTCCTTGTTTTACTTCCTTGGCAAAGTCACTAGCTTCTGTTTTATCTATTTTATCCACATTTAGATGTTGATTCCCTGTTTAAATACCAATTCCTTACCTGGTAACTAAACATCACAACTGTGCACCAAGTTTTGGAGAAACTTTTTTCAATACATTTTAACACTATGTTTGTATGCTGACTTACAAAACAAAGTAAAATGTACATATATGGATGTGTAGAATTTTTTAAAAAGCAGGTATATGAACATACTTTAAAAGTATATATTTTATCAATTATTCTATTACAGTTGTTTCATTTTTTCCTCTCCTTTATCCCCTTCTCCCCTTCGCCCCTCTTCCATTCTGCATCCCCTCCCCCCCTTAGGACATCTCCATGGGGCATACATATAAGTTCTTTGGCTTCTCCATTTCCTGTACTATTCTTAACCTCCTCCTCTGTATTTTTTGCCTACCAGTTATACTTATTATTCCCTGTACCTTTTCCCCCATTCTTTTCCCATCCACCTCCCTGCTGATAACCCTCCATGTGATCTCCATTTTTGTGATTCTGTTCCTGTTCTAGTTGTCTGCTTAGTTTTTGTTTTTGATTTTTAGGTTCAGTTGTTGATAGTTGTGAGTTTGTTGTCATTTTACTGTTCATAGTATTGGTCTTTTTTTCTTAGATAAGTGCCTTTAACATTTCATATAATAGGACTTATGGCCAAGATGGAGGCATAGGTAGATATGCTTTGCATCCTTGCACAACCAAAGGAAGGACAATAACAAAATTAAAAGCAAAAAATAACAAGAAATGTCAGAAAATCAAACTGTATGGGGGTTCAACAACCAAGGAGTTTAAGAAGAACCATTCATTCAGACTGGTAGGAGGGGCAGAGATGGGCAGCTGGGGCAGAAAGAGCATGCAGCAAAGTGGTGGCTAGAAGACCAGGCAGGCAAGGCAGCAGCTGGTGGACTGGGTGGTCCCACATTTGCATGTGGATGAACCCAGAGGAACAACTGGGGAGTGAGACAGACTGTGCAACCCAGGATTCCAGCACAGGAAATAAAGCCTCAAAACTTCTGACTATAGACATTTTTGGAGATTGTGGTGTGGGGAGAAACTACAATCCTCACAAGAAAGTTCACTGGAGAGATCCACAGGGACCTAGAATATACACAAACTCACCCACCTGGGAATGAGTACAGAAGGGTCCAGTTTGCATGTGGGTAGCAGAGAAAGTGACTGAAAGCCAGCCAAGAGCCAAATAATCAGCATTGTTACCTCTTGAATGTCCCTCCCACATACAGTGTCACAGCGCAGCAATGTAGGTTGCTCCACCATGGTAATACCTAACGCTCTGCTCCTTACAATGTAACAGATGTGCCAAGACAAAAAGATATGGCCCAAATGAAAAAACAGATCAAACCTCTAAAAATAGAGCTAAGCGAAGAAGAGATAGCCAGTTGGCTACAGCCTATCAGATGCAGAGTTCAAAACAGTGGTAATCAAGATGCTCACAGAAATGGTTGAATATGGTCACAAAATAGAGGAAAAAGTGAAGGCTAAACAAAGTGAAATAAAAGAAAATATACAGGGAAACAACAGTGATGGGAAGGAAATCAAGACATGAATCAACAGTTTGGAGCAGAAGGAAGAAATAAACATTCAACTGGAATAGAATAAAGTATAAGAATTCAAAAAAATGAGGAGAGGCTTAGGAACCTTGGGGACAACTTTAAATGTTCCAACATCGGAATCATAGGGGTGCCAGAAGAAGAGGAAGAGCAAGAAATTGGAAACTTTTTTGAACAAATAATGAAGAAAAACTTCCCCAATCTGGCAAAGAAAATAGACTTCCAGGAAGTCCAGAAAGTCAGTGAGTACCAAAGAAGTTGGACCCAAGGAAGCACACACCAAGGCACATCATAATTACATTACCCAAGATTAAGATAAGGAGAGAATCTTAAAAGCAGCAAGAGAAAAAGAGACAGTTCCCTACAAAGGAGTTCCCATAAGATTATTAGCTGATTTCTCGAAATCAGCAAAAAGGAGCTGAAAGAAAATATTCAAAGTCATGAAAGGCAAGGACCTACATGCAAAATTCAACAAAGCTATCATTTAGAATGGAAGGGCAGAAAAAGTGCTTCTTAGACACAGCTAAGCTAAAGGAGTTCATCATCACTAAGCCATTATTACATGAAATATTTTTTTAAGAAAAAGAAGAAGATTAAAACTATGAACAGTAAAATGACAACAAACTCACAACTATCAACAACAACTTAAAAAACAAAACCAAAAACAAACAAAGCAAACAACTAAAACAGGAACAGAATCACAGAAATGGAGATCACATAGGTTATCAGAGGGGAGGAGGTGAGGAGAGAATGGTGGAAAAGTTACAGGGAATAAGAAGCATAAATGGTAGGTACAAAATAGATATGGGGAAGTTAAGAATAGTATTGGAAATGGAGAAGCCAAATAACTTATATGTATAACTTATGGACATGAATTAAGCGGGGTGGAGGACAGGGAATGCTGGCAGGAGTGGGGTTCAAGGTGGAGGGGAATAAAGGGAAGAAGGAAATGGGACAATTGTAATAGCATAATCAATAAAATATATTTAAAAAGCATTTGATGTAATAAGGGCCTGGTGATGATGAATTCCTTTAACTCAACCTTGTATGGAAGCACTTTATCTGCCCTTCCATTGTAAATGATTGTTCTGCTTGATAGAGTAACCTTGCATGTTGGTCCTTGCCTTTCATGACTTTGAATACCCCTTCCCAGCCCCTTCTTGCCTGTAAGGATTCTTTGGAGAAGTTAGCTGATAGTCTTATAGGAACTCCTTTGTAGGTAACTGTCTCCTTTTCTCTTGCTGCTTTTAAGATTTTCTCCTTACCTTTAATCTTGGGTTTTATCTTTAATTTAATTATGATGTGCCTTGGTGTGTTTCTTCTTGGATCCCACTTCTTTGGGACTCTCTGACCATCCTGGACTTGCATGTCTAGTTCCTTTGCCAGATTGGGGAAGTTTTCCTTCATTATTTGTTCAAAAAAATTCAATTTCTTGCTCTTCCTCTTCTCCTTCTGGTACTTGTATGATCCTGATATTGGAACATTTAAAGTTGTCCCCAAGGTTCCTAAGCCTCTCCTCATTTTTTTGAATTCTTGTATTTTATTCTGTTCCATTTGGATGTTTATTTCTTCCTTTTGTTCTAAATCACTGATTTGAGTCCCAGTTTCCTTTGCTTCACTGTTGTTTCCCTGTATATTTTCCTTTATTTCACTTTGTTTAGCCTTCATTTTTTCCTTCACTTTGTGACTGAGCTCAGTCAATTCTGTGAGCATCCTGATTACCAGTGTTTTGAACGCCTCATCGGGTACGTTGTCTATCTCTTCGTCACTTAGTTCTTTTTCTGGAGTTTTGATCTGTTCTTTCATTTGGGCCACATTATTTGTCTTTAAGTGCCTGCTACATTGTAAGGGGGAGGGACTGTAGACATTTGCCAGGGTGGAGTTGTGGCACTGTATGTGGGGGAGGGGTCAGAAAGGGAACAATGCAGCTTGCTAGCTTACTGGGCTTTTGCCCCCCTTCCTGTCACTTCCCTCACTTCCCACAAACACATTGTGCTCTTTCAAGTGCTGATCCTGGGTGAGTGGGCTTGTGTGCATTCCAGAATCCTGTAGGCTTCTCCAAAGAACTCTCCTGTGAGACTGGTAGTTTCTCCCACCACCCCAACCCCTAAAGGTTTTTAATAGTCAGTGGTTTTGAGGCTTTAGTTTCCCACACTGGAACTCTGGGTTGTGTAGTCTGTCTTGATCCCCAGTTGTTCCACTCAGCTTATCCACACACGAATGTGGGACCTCCTCATCCACCAGCCACAGACTTGCCCACACTGGTCCTCCAGCCACCTGTGTGGCTCTTGGAGGACCAGGCCTTGCCACCTGTCCTCTCTGCCCTGGCTACCCATCTCTGCCTTTCCTACCAGTCTAAATGAATGTTTCTTCTTTAACTCCCTGGTTGTCAGACTTCCATACAATTCAATTTTCTGGAAGTCCTGGTTATTTTTTTGTTTTTAAATTTGTTATTGTCCTTCTTCTGGTTATGTAAGGAAGCAAAGCATATCTGCCTATGCCTCCATCTTGGCCAGAACTCTATTTAAATTGTTTTTTTTTAAGCCCACTAGCCACAGGATATATATCCTGTGGACTATCTAAAATCTGGGGAAGGCAGCTGCTGTAGACATGGAAAGGGGGTTGCTAGGAAGAAGTAGGTACACGGAAAGAGTTCAGCTGAGAGCTAAATGTCTACTCCAGAAAAAGAGAGAACTCATTAAAGGGTAGGAAAATATGCCACCCCAAAATGTGCCACTTTGTGATGTGAATTATTTTGAGGTGAAATCAATGAAGACCCAGCTGATGAAGAAAAAGAAAAACTTTTATCCTTCCCTTAACTGTATAAAAGAATTTAGAGAGAGATCCTTCCCCAGAAAGAAATATATTACCATTTTAATCTGAAAGATATTCTTATGTGACAAAGAAAACATCTGATTACCAAATCTGTTCTAATTTCCCTGTGAATTGCCCTTCTCCCCTTTGAAGCCCTTAGCCCCTGTCCTATTCCTTAGGTCAGAATGGCATATAAGGCTCAAAATTTTTTCCTTCTCCTATAGGGGCATGAGAGCTGAATTTAAAGCTTTAGGAATCATAGGATCTTTATCCCATGTTTATAGTTTTTCTTTTGAACAACTTTTCTCTCAGTTCTAGTGTAATCTTTATCTGGCTCTGTCTCTTCATATACTGATGGCAAAATTTCAGAGAGAAAAATCCAAGCTCCTATTTAAAATTTGTATATTTCTGCCTGTCCACTATCAACTGTAATATATTGAGCACATTCTAATTATTCATTTCGGGTACAGAACAAAGGACAAGTATGGTTGTACGCTCATAGAAACTTCATTTCTGTAATGTGACTTTTGTCTCTCTCTCTGTGTCTCTCTCTTTTGATGCAAACTGGTCTCATCCAGCCCCCTATTCACCTACCCTCTTCTTCCTTGCACATCCCCCATTTTAATCATTGAGGCTTCAGGACAGTAACACCCAGCATCAGACAATCTTAGGAACAAAGTCTTGGGTTTATTGACCATAATCGAACTAAAGATAACATCAAGGCTTC